>JBBPBX010044850.1:0-20068 GCA_038048925.1 Garcialebias charrua
ACCCTAAAGTTTGGGGAGTGCAAATAATAAAAGCTACAACTTTATTTTAAAATGTTGCTACTGATTGTAGTTTATCCAATGTAAAACAATTCAGTTCAATTCAATTTAAATTCTTAAATCCTTTATTAATCCCAAAGGGAAATTAATTGTTACTGTAGCTCATCCTAGTTTCTTTAAAGTTGTTCTAGATGCTGATGTCTGTGGGCAAGAAGAATCTCTTGTAGCAGTCCTCCCCACAGCGGATCCAAAGAAACTGGCAGCAGATGCCAATCTGTCCACCCAGACCCAGCAGACCTCTCAGTCCTCCCGGCCAGCAGGACTGCCTGAATGCTGGGCAGAACTCCTCCCCAAGCAATGGTTATTCCTCCTAGCATTCTGCCGAGCTCCTTGTTGCCTTGTCGGACAAAACTGCAGCTGCCGGGGGATGATCTCGGTCCTCCCGCTGTCACGAGCCACATTTTCCACCACCTCCATATTCTCGGTGGTCAGGCACTCAAGCAAAGACTCCAGGGAGACGGGACTGCATCCATGGCACCTCTTTTTCAACTCATTTGTGATTTGGGGCTGTAGTTGAGGTATTATTTGAGCTTTGAGATGTTAATCAGCACCTCCCAATTGTACAAAACCACATTGTTGTCATGGTTATGCATCATAACAAATGTTCAAAAGTTCAAAAGTTAAACATAATTACAGCTAAATATTTTTTTTCCAGGGTGTCCCCCGCCTCTCGCAAAGTGATAGCTGGACATGGGCACCAGTGACCCCTGCAACCCAAAAACGAAGAAGTGGGTAATGGATGGTTGGATGGATGGATGGATAGATGGATGGACGGACGGACGGACGGACGGATGGATGGATGGATGGATGGATGGATGGATGGATGGATGGATGGACGGATGGATGGATGGATGAATGGATGGATGGATATTAAGTAACAATTTACCAGTACTGTATTTTCAGGTGAAAAGATAAAAAAGTAAAAATGTAATAGTCTATAGGTGTAACTGTAAATGTTGACCAAATATTTGCATTTAGACATAACATCAAGAACACTGCGAGGAAAAAATAATACTATATAGCAAGACTCAAACTCAAAATCATTGCTTTACAAACACTTATCATAACCTACTGAGCCAAACTGCCACATAACTGCAGTTTGCACTTCCACACCATAAAACCTAAAAGTTCTTAGATGTTTACACCAAGAATTAACCTTTTCAAAGTCTTGAAGTCCTTATTGGTGTTCTCTGGAATTTTGGCAGGTTTTTATCAACTAAAGATATGCATTTTTTTTAAACAAACAAAATCACACAAACCACTTACGTTCCATCCTCATTGCTTCTGTAGAAAACCATGAAAGGGTCAGACTTGCCAAAAAAGTCCTTTTTGTCCAGCTTGTTGGCACAGAACTGCATAGTGGCACTGTCCTGCAAGTATATGAAATAGATAAACAAACAAACAAATATAAAATATATATTTTTGCTTTGATAATTCTCTATCATATTATGTTGATCTTCATTCTTCTTTACTCCTCTCTTCTATTCACTTCTTGCTTTGGGACAAAATGTTTTTCAACAGTACTTAAATCTATACAGCTGAAATCCACACCGATAAGTATTTCCAATACTGACTCAGTTTAAATTGTGTGAATTGATCAACTGTTTTACTTCCCTGCACAATCCAACTCTTACTCCAAATTACTGCCATCAAATTTTGGTCAGGCAGGTGGCAGCCAGTTTGATTTTTGGCTAGATTTTTCATGTTTATAAAACAACATATTCTTAATAACATCATGCCAATGTGACCACCCCACTACAATAGCCATGAAACCTCTATATGTTTGTGTGGTACTGTTTGTTTAGTTTCCCACTGCTTTTGTAACCTGAAGGCTATGTTGTTCATAAACCATGTTTATGGCTTTGGTGCTGAAGCTGTGGATGTAACCCTTAAAAAATGTTTTGAACACAATTCATGAAAACAACTATTTGAACACAATAGTTCACATATTTCCTTAAACAAGGTATGGAATGCTTTACTTTCCAGGTTGATGGTTATGATAGTGACATAATGCCTCAACATCTTTAATATAAAATTTGGGATCAGTTAACTTTTAGATTTTCAGGAAACTAGATTCTCATACTATAATTGTCCCTAAACATTACTTTAAGGTGAGCTAAATTTGCTTTCTGAATGGTTTCTAGACTATCTTGTTTGTGTGTATGTTTATACATGTATTTACATAAATATATATTCATATACATATTCATCCCATGACCTATCAGACTGCTGAACTCAGGTCACTAATGAAGTGACTACAATAGCAAACACACACAGCTACAGACATACCTAAGTAAACACCAGTGGTGGAGAAAGTACTCAAGCACTGTACTTACCGGTAAGTAAAAATACAAATAAACAGACAAAAATGTACTCTAGTAAAAGTAGAAGTACCATATTAATGTTTTTACTTAAGTAAAAGTAAATAAGTACTTGCTTTTAAAAATACTTAAAGTATTAAAGCTGGGGTATGTAAGATTGTAATGTAGTCTGTAACTTTTCAAACAATATATTTTTAACATATTTCTTCACTCTGTCACTATCTACTGACAAACTGATGTTAGACAAAGTAATCTCTGAAAAAAACTATAGTCCCCTTGCTTCTCTATCAGCATTTATAAAAACACTAAAAACACAGAGTGACCAGGACAATGACAGCCAATAAAAACAGAGTTTGTAACCAGCCAATTAAAAACAGAGCTTGAATTTGAATCAGCCAATAAAAACAGAGCTTGAATTTGAATCTCAGCAGAGCCTCCCCCTCAGAGCCATATATGGCTCTGAGGGGGAGGGATCAGAATGCTTTGCCTGTTGAAAATATTTCTAAGTTCTGTGCTCTACAGAAAGTTACATAGTGCAGCTTTAAAGTAAAATTATTGCTGAATGTATTAACTAATGCAATGATCTACAATATCAAGTGTGCCTACTGTATGTATATTTTCTGTAATACATTAAAGGTTCAGTATGTAACTTTTCTAACAATATATTTTTAACATATTTCTTCACTCTGTCACTACCTCTTGACATACTGATTTTAGACAAGTAATCTCTAAAAAACTATAGTCCCCTTGCTTCTCTATCAGCATTTATAAAAACACTAAAAACACAGAGTGACCCGCCGTTAACCAGCCAATAAAAACAGAGCTTGTAACCAGCCAATAAAAACAGCTTGAATTTGAATCAGCCAATAAAAACAGAGCTTGAATTTGAATTTCAGTAGAGCAAGGTGGAGCAGAGCCATATATGGCTCTGAGGGGGAGGAACCAGAAACGTGTCTCTGTTCAAAATTTTCCTTAATTCCAGCGTGTTCCAGAAATTACATACTGAACCTTTAATAGTGTTGAGTCATTTTAATGAACAATGTATATATATAAATTATCTCACTTATGTACTGCTGTCAGCACTGAAACTACTAAGGCTTAGTCTTTAAACACAAACAAATTATTCAATGTTTCTTTGTGTCTTTACAGTGTATTGAATACACTTCTCCTACTCTGCTCCTGTTTCCTGGAATATCTTGCAAAAAGACCTGAAAGTGAAACTCAACACAGGTTGAGATGGTAACTCCTCCCCCAGACCAGATTCAAAATTTCCCTCAAAATGGGCGTGTCAAGAGACAAGCAGGGGAGAAGGTTGGGGGGTTGTCCTGTGTTCACGCCCCCTCTAGTGGTAAACTCCCACCCCTCCCCAAGTTTAGATTTCAAAATGGCGGATAGTCGCGTCTTCAGTAAGTAAATGCCTAAACTTGTACTAAAATAACAGTTCTAAAATGTTGTTGCGTGTATTTAATCACACACACACAGCTTAAGCGTATGCTTCTGAACACAGAACACATTAAAAACCTGTGTTTAGCTGCATGGCATGCAGTGTACAGCTGTGTTTTTGTCGTTTGTCACTTTAATTTGCCACATCTTATTACTTAGCACATTACAAAAGTAACGTTTCATAATAAATTTTATTATAAAATATTGATTTCTCCTACCCTCGTTTTGTTTGACGCTTTGGCTTATTTTTGTTATGCAACCCAGAACTAAACACACATTGTTTTTTTAATTGACTATAAATTAGCACCAAACAGTGGTAAAATCTTTTAGTTGGTTTCCAAATATCCGTGTTTAGAAACATTATATAAGCTTGTAAAATATATATTTGTTAGGACGTGTATACAGTATTTGTTTAAGCTATGTGTCAGCTAATCAAAACTGGGCACAGCACAGCTGATAAGATTAATGAGAAATAATATTTCTTAATGCAAACCAAAGCAATTGCAATGAATTTACAATACTGTGTATCCTTTAAAATGTTCTTTTCAGATAACTGTGATGACTCAAGCACCCAGCAGCCACACAGAGTAATTGCAGCCAGGATTACTTTAACCAAGAAGAAGAAGATGATGCAGAGAGTCTCGGCCAGAGCTTCATCTCCTGAGACCTGCTACATCCACAACAATGTTGGGATGCTAAAGCAGTTGACCCTGTTTGCTTTCTGGCTGGCAGGTGGAGCATCCTGAAGGTGGTTGGGACTGCTTTTTCTTCTGTCCACTGCGTCCATACAGAGGAGCTGGAGGTGGTGTCCCGTGTGTTTTCAGGGCTGACACGACACATAACCTTTTGTTGTTTTGAATTAACTTACTGTTAATAAAATGAATCATAAACAACTAGTTTTTGTAATCAATTTCTTTATTTCTTTATTTTTTGCCTCATGCATGAGGACAAATCTGGGACACGATGCAGCGGTCGATTTCCCACTCACTCCATCCCAACCCTGGATATTTGCAGTCCTGAAAAGAGAAAAGATCAAAAGTTTAATCTGAGTAAATGTAACATTTTAATGGAGAAAAATTTTGATTCAAAATTTCACAGTGTCAACAAATCCCCAAAATGTTGGGACAGGTAGCAATGAACAAATAATAATTAATGTTGCATAAACTTTTTTTAAACTTTTTTTTATATAATGTCCACCATAATAAAAGTAATAAATAAAATAATAAATAAATAAAACATAATAATTAAATAATAATATTAATACCTACAGACAGAGGGTAAAGGTGGGCTACAAAAGTAATAAATAAAACATGAATACCTGGTGAATCAGTTCTCATGTCACCTCCAAAGTGACATGTCAACATGTCTCCAATGAAGCTTGATGTCTGTGAAGCACGGCTCAGAGATTCCCTGGATGTGGAACGCCTCATCATGGATCTAAAAAAGAACAACACATTTTAATCACCTTACAAACAAGCATACTTGAGAAACATTACTGTTTTCACTTTGTTGATCTGTCAAACAGATGACCCAGTGCAAAATAAATACTGTTGCACAGAGCTGATGACCATGATACTCATTCACCAAGTACATATTATTTTATAAATACCTTTGATCCACATTATTATTTGCAGCAAAAGAACATCGTGTCTAAAACATCGTAACTTGTACAACAGCTAAAATTACCAATAGCTAGAGTTCACACACACTGCGGTGTTCATAAGAAACACTAGATTTTTAGCATTTAAACACAACTACAACACAAACTAACGTTGATCAGCAACAGATTAAAACGCCACAACCTTATGTGGGGCGAGCCACAACGAAGCAAAGCTGCAGGCCGCAAACACACAGCACATGAAGAAACACGTCATATACTCAAAAGATAAATTATGGAATGGTAAGGTGTAAAATGGTACTCACATCCAAACGGATTGTAACCTGATGGTGTAAGGGTGGGTGGACATCAGTTGGAAAAGCTATTCTTAGAACAGCTTCGCTCATCAATGCTAATGCTATGTTGCTAACCGCTAATCTAACCCCTGAACTCTGGAGGGGGAGTGACCTTCTCGGGGGAGTGGCTCCACTTTTATACTCAGGCAGCAGAGGCTGTGACGAAATCGTGCGAAAATAAATGACTGTGCGAATCGTAAACAAATGAGAAAATCAGGGTGCAATACCACAGTTCAACCCATAGGACTACCGAATACTCGTTTTTAGACCAAATATTGCCGATTTAAACTAATACGAACAATTTCATGAAAATTAACACAGACATAGTGCTCTGAAACCTTTTTAACACATTCTAGGAAGTTTCTCAGCTAAAAAAAGTTAAATTAGGGTTTAGTTTCACTTGAAGTTCTCGACCTTGACCTCTCTAAGTGACTTTAAAACTCACATGTTCCTGTTTTTAGTTTTCTACACCGCCTTATAATATAGCTGGGGGGTTTTCACAATTTTTTTCCCTTTGACTGTCCTTTTGGTTGCCATTTTATTTAAATTTGTAAAAATATATTTTAATTTGCATGCCTCTTTTGTGACTGTCTATTGTTGTGGTTGTTATCCGCTGTTGTCATCACTCTTTGTTAAATCAGGTCTCTCTTGTAAATGAGTCCCAGAGACTCAATGCGATCAACCTGTATAAATAAAGGTTGAATGAATGAATGAATGTGTAGTCATGAATATTTTTTCTTCTTCTTGAAACTGTCTCCATCTACCTGCACTCCCACTTAGCATTAGTGGAAGAAGTAAACCACGTTTAATTTTAGCACGAGCAACAGACGTCAAGCTAGCTCTTTGATGCAGCTGGAATGCATCAGAGGCTTTTCTGAAAAACTTGTCTCAGAAAAACATCAAACACAACAAAGAAAACATTTATTTTGCCTTGAGCTTCATGTTCTCCTAATGTGCTCTGAGAGCTGCTTTGTTCCCACTTTTAGCTCCTAATCTTCTAAAGTTAATTTCAGCTTTCATTTAGGTTAAAATTTTATGTTAAGGAAATAAATTAAAAACTTTCCCATTCAGGAACTTCCAGAAGCAATAAATTGAAAAATCTGTCAAGGGTTTGATGAAAATCACATTTTTAACTATACTTTTGTGACCGGGGCATTTTTCATACACTGAAGACATCATTGAGGAAATATGTCAATGTTCAGGCTGTGTAATTACACAGTACCCCATTTTACCAGTTCAAATGTCAACCTGTGGTTCCAAACAAAGTGCCGTGCGTCTTTACTTTAAAACACTGTTTTTAATAGTACCATTCAATCAATTTTACTAGCAGGGCGAAAAATGACCATGCAGCAAACTAAATTTATGAACCCAGGGACCACTTTTATAAAAAAATAAAAATAAAAAAAGACCATTTCTAAGAGAAATAGAGCTACTTCAAAATTAACCAAAAACACATTATGAATCGCTGATAAATCAAATAGCTGCTGGAGATCCTGAGAGATTCATTTTCACACAGACCAACAGGCCTGGTTGTACATTTTTCCTGCACAAGCTGTTCATTCTGAAATGTTGCATTGCTCCATTCTCCAAATGGACTCGATACTGAAGCTGCATCTACTTGTTTGACCCACCCCTCCCTGTTTATTTGGCTCTGTTTGTGTTGTGCCAGAGCAGAGATGGCGTCTGACTTATCTCTGACATTTAGCTGCTAATCTCTAAACGGAGTGGGTACATCACATTCAGATGCTAAAACGGTATAGATTGCTGCTGATGTCAGAGACAGACTGAGGCCTTTCAGTGGGCAGCCATGGCACCACTAATGATAGCCTCATAGTGTTTGCAGTCTTGCAGCTTGCCCTTTGTGTTTGGCTTCGTGCCATGCAGCAAATCAACAAGTCGATGTCCAACCGAGTGTGTGACGGTGAGTGTTTCTGCACACGTACAGGATGTTTTTATTTTAGTGCCTTGATGCGTTCCTCCACAGCGTCTGCCCCGTGTCTTTATCAGACACAGCCAGTAAGCAAGCAGCACACAATCATGAGCACATCAAATTCACTCAGCTGCAGTAGCAAGAGAGGACTTTTATCTGTATTCATGTCCTCTCCTCGAGGACGCGTGCACTCTACATAACTGGCTTTTGACACAATCCTCCTATGCAGACTTCAGTCTATGTCTGATTCCTTGAATTAAAAAAATCCTCCTTTAATCTGTATGGAGACTGTGGGCATACATGCTGCTCACACGCATATGTATACTCTTGTCACTACGTGTGATATTGATGTACAGTACGTGCTCCAACAGAATAATATGAATTTTAAAATGTTTCTTACAGTGTATAAAAAGGATAATTCAATTGCTGCCAGCTTATTTCATAGATGTAATCCCTTGCTGACTCCCAGGCATGCCTGGAGAATTTCTCTAAAGATGGGAGTACAGCAGAAACATCTACATTTAGACGCAGGCAGTGAAATGACTGATCAACAGCACACTAAAATCAGCTAAATAAAATAAAAAATCTTGTTTATTAAATCTTCAGTTATGTATTTAGTTCTATTCTTGCTTTTTTAGAGTTTAATTACGATGTATATGAAGCAGCAACATGTCTGTCTGATGAAATATGTTGTAATTTTAAATCTTCATAAACCAGACAAAACTGCATGTTTATATTCACAACATAATGTATTAGTTTTAAAAATCATCCACAAGGAATCTTTATGTAGTTTTATCATCTGCCGCAGCAAGGTGAAAAGTGGGCTTTTGCTTGTGTCTGTCTGCAAAATATCGCATGAACCGCTAGACTGTAATGAAACTTTCAGAAAGTAATCAATGGATTCAATTCTGTAACTGATTCACTTTTGAGTCATCCCCAAGTCAAGATGGCTGCCTAAACCAACTGATCTAAAAAAAAACAACAACACACAAATGACTGTAACAATCAGTTGAACAGATACTGAGCTAATGTTTGGTGTGGTAGCAGCTGAGACTGACATAACTCACATGCTTTGAACACTAGCAGACTGCAAGACCTTTGTCTAATACTTTGCCATTAAGTTTTGGAGTTAACTCTGTTTTTGTTGGCAAAATATCACATGAACCACTGGCTGGATTTTATTTTATAGCTCTGGTCCCTCTGCAGTGGCTCTTTCCAGCTTTCACCAAAACAAACGTAAAATTTTATTTTATTGTTTGTTATACAAACAAAAAATAAAGCTTGTTTTAGCAGTTTTTTTCTTTTCAGTTTTTTGGTCATTTATTTTGCAAATCTGCAATTACTAGAAATAATAAAAGGAGTAATATACAGTACTCACTTTAACGTCATCCTTTATATTGTGGCTGTTTTTGTTTCATTTTTATATAATTTCTTCTATTTACTTTTCATTTTTATGATTGTCTATTGTTGTTTGCACCTCATCTGTATTCTTTGTTAAAAATAGGTCTCACTTGTACAAAGTAAATGAGTCCTCGAGGCTCAATGAGACTAACCTGTATTAATAAAGGTTGAATGAATATTTAACGCTTCAGAAAATGGTTTATGGGTTAAAAATGCAATTGTTTAAAATGCAGAGCAAACCTGATCCAAGATGACCTTTACAACCAACTGGCATTAAATAACATACATTGTTTAACTTGGTCACTGCTTTTTAGCACTAATTTGTTGTACAACTATCTGAGAATCATTCACCGCATGACATTGTTGATAATGGCAATTTCAAGGTTTGACCAAATCAAGAATCACTTTTATTTCTGAACACAAGATGATCTTAAACTAAAACTGCCATGTAAGGCAGCAGACTATGTCAGCTGTGTCACATTTTTCACATCTTAAACATTTTTTTCACTAAAATTGATGAGGTATTGTCTCATATTTCTTTAAAATAGTGTTTTCTTCAAAAAAAATGTATCTAGAGGTTTCATTTTCTGGGTCTGACATCTGTTGTTAGAATTAGCTTTTGAAGCTTTCTGTTTGTTTTCGTGTCGTTTCTGCCGTCTCCCCTCCCCAGCCGACAGAGGCAGATGGCCGCCCATCTTTATTCTGACTGTGCAGCAGGTCTCTTCTTAGTTTATCTTCCCTCGCTCCTGTCACCTGCTGTGCTGTGCCTGCTCAAGTCAGGATGTTGGTAAAACATAAAATTTTGATGCAATCTGCTGGCTTCCTCTGCAGAACTTTTTCTTTTTTTTTTAAAATACTGACAATTTATACTCACTTAAAATCCTATTGAATTACAGTGATTATATTTGGGTTGAATTTAACTGCACTGAATTAAAATACATTTGATTGATTTGGACTGCACATAATTACATTTTAAATTGAAAAAAAATTACTTTTGCTGTATAGTTTTTAAAGTGACTTTTGTTCTAAAGATGAACAATATAAATAAAGTGAGTTAAATTGAATATAACATCAAATTCATTAAGTATTTAAAGGTAAAAGAAAAATAGTTTTGTGTTGAAGCTGAGCAAGTTTCTGTTTGCATTAAGTGCAGGTAGACCCACTGATCCCTGCATCTACCTTCAGATATTTGAAGAATACAAGTGCTCATGCAGAAATGCTAATAACGCCTATTCTGCCTCCACATGATTCTGTCTTTAATCTTAGTTGATATCATTATTGATTTTATGCTGGTGAAGATTCTCAGTCGTCCAGGACATGATAAAATCAAAAAAGGCGTTCAATACAGAATCAACTGGACTTTATTTGTTGCAGAAAACGTTTCGACTTCTGTCCAGAAGTCTTTTTCAATTCTGAATGAAAGGTCTCACAGCTTCCATTCATTCAGAATTGAAAAAGACTTCTGGACAGAAGTCGAAACGTTTTCTGCAACAAATAAAGTCCAGTTGATCCTGTATTGAACGCCTTTTTTGATTATTGATTTTACTTGATTTTATCACTTGTTTTATTGTTGTAGCACTTTGAGATTTTTATTAATGAAAAGTGCTGTATAAATTGAATTTATTATTATTATTATTATTATTATTATTATTATTATTATTATTATTATTATTATTATTATTATTATTATTATTATTATGTTGTTCTTTTATTGGTAACAAAACCTAAAAATTAAGCTTCACACTGGAAAGTTCAGATCATACACAAAGATCTTTGGGTTCTAAGCAAAGTAAAAGGGCAACTCTTTTTCTGAGTAATTGCGTTACTTCAAAGTCAAAGTCAAAGTCAACTTTATTGTCAGATCTGCAATATGTACAGTGCAGGACATACACAGGACCGAAATTGCGTTTCTCTCAGTCCCTCGGTGCAACAGTAAACATCTAAACATTGAAACACTGAAACATATAATAATAGACATAAGCATAAAAATAGTAAAACTAACACTGTCCTGAGTTGTTTTTTTTTTTTTTTTTTTTTGCATAGTGGTATAAAAAAAGAGTATAAAAAGTATAACTAAAATAAACTAAAGGTTTCTAGCATTGACATTTGCAAAGTGGCAAAGCAGCGTATGAGTCAATGTACACAGTATATGTATGAGGTAGTAGTTGATGTTGTTGTAGAGGCAAAAAGTGGCATATGCAGTAAGGCACATTGGGCATCCCTAAATAAGACCGTTCAGAGCACACTGTATATGTACCAGCAGTGGTGTAGATATTAGAGTAGTGTAAATAAATGTAAACAGTAGTAATTACATGTAAGCAGTAGTAATAAAAGTAAACAGTATTAATAAATGTAAACAGAGAATGTAAACAGTATTATGATTATAGGCAGTGATGTAATACAGACATTAGTGCAAGTATGAGAAGTAGTGCAAACTGTATGAGCACATGACCGAGAGTTTAGTGAAAACCCGTTTGGTGACACAGAGTCTAGTGTTAAAAACTTTGTGTTGAGTGATAATATGTGAGAAAGTTTTAGTGTTAAGGCAGTTCAAATGGGAGGGGAGGCAGAGCAGGCAGAGTGTTTAGCATTCTGACTGCCTGATGAACAGAGCTGTCTCTCAGTCTGCTGGTTCGAGCCTGGAGACTCCTCAGTCTCCTTCCTGATGGCAGCAGTCTGAAGCAGCTGTGTAGTGGGTGTGTGGGATCACCTGCCATGCGGTGGGCTTTCCGAGTGAGGCGTTTGCTGTGTAAGTCCTGCAGTGAGGGCAAGGAGGTGCCCACGATCTTCTCAGCTGCTCTCACAATGCGCTGGAGGCTCTTGCGGCAGGATGCAGTACATGCACCAAACCACACAGTGATGCAGCTGGTCAGGACACTTTCTATGGCACCTCTGTAGAAGGTGCTCATGATGGGGGTTGAAGCTCCAGCCCTTTTCAGCTTGCGGAGAAAGTAGAGACGCTGGTGAGCCTTCTTTGCCAGTGCTGCAGTGTTCCTGCTCCAGGACAGGTCCTTTGAGACGTGCACTCCCAGGAACTTGGTGCTGTCCACTCTCTCCACTGCGGTGCTGTTGATGGTCAGAGGAGGATGTTGGGCATCCCTCTTCCTGAAGTCCACAACAATCTCCTTTGTCTTCTCCACGTTGAGAGTGAGATTGTTGTGTCCGCACCACAAGGCCAGGCGGCTCACCTCGTTCCTGTAGTCCGTCTCATCGTTGTTGCTGATGAGACCTACCACTGTTGTGTCATCCGCAAACTTGATGAAGTGGTTGGAGCTGTACGATGGTGTGCAGTCATGTGTTAGCAGGGTGAATAGAAGGGGGCTCAGCACACATCCTTGTGGGGCCCCTGTGTTCAATGTGATGGTGCTAGATGTGTTACTCCCGATCCGTACTGTCTGTGGTCTCCCGGTCAGGAAGTCTAGCAGCCAGTTACACATTGAGGTGTTCAGCCCCAGACTGTCCAGTTTATGGATGAGCTGTTGGGGGATGATGGTGTTAAATGCCGAGCTGAAGTCGATGAACAACATTCTAACATAGGAGTCCTTCGTGTCCAGATGTGTGAGAGCTGTGTGAAGGGCAGAGGAGATGGCATCGTCGGTTGAGCGATTAGGTCGGTATGCAAATTGGAAGGGATCCAGGGAGTCAGGGAGGACAGATGTGATGCTTTTCATGACTAGCCGTTCAAAGCACTTCATCAGGATGGGGGTGAGTGCTACTGGGCGATAGTCATTGAGGCATGCGGGCGTTGCCTTCTTTGGGACAGGGATGATGGTGGTGGCTTTGAAACAGGTGGGGACGATGGCCTGGCTCAGTGAGATGTTAAAGATGTCCGTGAAGACCGCTGCGAGTTCCCCTGCACAGTCCTTCAGCACACGACCAGGTATGTTGTCAGGACCAGAGGCCTTCCGGGCGTTAATCTTGATGAATGATCGCCTTACGCTGTCTGAGGACAGCGTCAGCACCTGGCCATCAGGAGAGGGGGGGAGTTTATGTGCTGGTGTGCTGTTACTTGCCTCGAACCGAGCAAAGAACTCATTCAGTTCATTCAGCGCAGAGGCTGAGCTGTCACAGGTCTGGGGGGGTGGTTTGTAGTTTGTGATGGTCTGTATTCCCTGCCACAGACTGCGTGTATCCCTGCTGTCCTTGAAACGGTGAGCTATTTTCCCAGAATACTGCTTCTTTGCCTTTCTGATGCCCCGGTCCAGGTTGTTTCTGGCTGCCCTCAGGCCCACCTGATCTCCCGCTTTGAAGGCAGCATTCCTGGCTTTCAGGAGTCTGTGAACCTCAGCTGTCAGCCATGGCTTCTGGTTAGCCCGAACAGTGATGGTTTTAAGGTTGGTTACATCATCAATGCACTTGGTGATGTATGAACATACAGTGTCTGAGTACTCCTGGAGACATGTGGTGTTGTTTGTGGTAGCAGCTTCTTTGAACATACTCCAATCTGTGGTGTCAAAACAGTCCTGGAGTGCCTCTGAAGACCCCTCTGGCCACACTCGTATCTGCTTGCGGACTGGTTTTGTGACTTTCACCAGTGGCCTGTATGCTGGCTTTAGCATGACACAGATATGGTCAGAAGCACCAATGTGGGGGAGGGGGATGGCTCTGTAGGAATTTTTCATGGTGGTGTAAACCTGGTCCAGGGTGTTGTTTCCTCTTGTTGCAAAGTTTATGTTTCTGTATGTTTTTGGAAGAACACTCTTTAAATCTGCATGGTTGAAATCACCAGCCGTGATGAGAAAAGCATCAGGGTGGGCTGTTTGTTGCTCACTGATGTGCAGATATAGTTCATTTAGTGCCTCACCTCTATCTTTGCTGTTGGAGCTTGGGGGGACATATACAGCAACAATCAGAACAGCTGTAAACTCCCTCGGTAAAAAGAACGGTCTGCATTTAATAGTCATGAACTCCACTAAATGTGAGCAGTGTTTGTAGACCACAGCAGCATCACGACACCATGCGTTGTTGATGTAAACACAGAGCCCCCCTCCCCATCTCTTACCTCCCTCGAGGGTTCGGTCCGCTCTGTAGCATGTTAGCTGCTCCAGCTGAATAGCATGGTCCAGAACGTTGTTGTTGAGCCACGTTTCCGTGAATACAAACACACAACAGTCTCTCACAGTCTTTTGTGTCGTTCGCAGCAGGCGTATATAATCCAATTTGTTGTCCAAGGAGCGCACGTTAGCCAGAACCATGGATGGAATAGCCGGCCTGTGTGGGCTAGCTGCTAGCCTCGCTCTGATCCCTCCGCGTTTACCCCGCTTCTGTTTCCTGTCACGCCGCTTGTGGCGTTTCCATGGCGGGCGCGGTGAAGCGTCACGCCGCTTGTGGTACTTCCACGGCGGGCGCGATGGAGGGAAGGTCCGGGCTGGCTTCCAGAGCAGCTCGCAGTCACGAAGCTGATGTAACTCCACCTCGAGCTCATGTAGCTTCTCCTGGAGTTCGCTGTTTATTCCCAAATGAGCGGTTTTTCCGACATCAAGCAGGAATTCACGGCTATACTTGCGTTCTTGAACACGTAAACATGACGAAGACGTGCCGGCAAATTGCGGCGTGCAGGACAAGACAGACGAAAGCACCGTGTTGCTGGGAGAGAGAGAAGCCGCAACGTTTGCACGCGCCGCCATGTTGGAATGATTTCTAATTTCAAGTCCACTTGTCATGTTTGTTTAGCCCTTTCTTCTTTAGGATGGAATTATTTTGGGTTCAACAAACAGTTTCTAACTGAACCTTTCTCACAACAAAAATGGCTGACATTTAGGATGCACTTAGTCTCAAAATGCAGTATATGTATATGCTTATATGCTCTGTTTATCTATTATCTATGCTTACTCTCTATCTATGATCTGAATGGATCAATTAAACTATTAAAATCCTGCAAATTTAGTCAGATTTTTACTGTTTGTTTTCCAACTTTCTGCTAGTCTTAGAACTATGTTCAAGACACGAGGTTGGTGTAAATATCAGTACTGTAAATGTCTCAAAAGTGTACATTTAAAGAGATAATTTAATGCTTTTGAAAAATATCCTTACTTGAAGAACAGGCTACAAAGGAATGGCGGTAATACACCGGAAGGTTGTGAGCTGCCGTAAAACCTCACGGAAGAAGAAGAACAGGCTACAAAGGTTAGTTTCCTGCATATAAACAAATATTTACAGGTTATTATAGCAGTGTGGATAATATTGTGGTCAATGGTAAATGTTCAGTTATATGCAGCACCTTTTTTTAACATTTCTATGTTCTGCAAGATGCTTCACAATGTTTCTCATCCACCCCTTCATACACACTCATATGGTGCTTTCAATTCCATGTTTTTCACTCTATATATGGCACTTTTTAATCATGCACCAATAAGCACATGGAAGGCACTTCAACATGATTTGGACTGAAAGACAACCTCCCTACCAGAGGGCCGAACCCACATTGTTCACCTGCTGCGGTAGCCTGGTTGATACCAGACCCTTGTCCTTCACTTCGCTTTGTACTAGGGTCTGGCATCTCTCCCATAGACAGCGATTTCTCCGTTAGATTTTTGAATGGACCAATCAGAGAACAGAAGGCGGAGTTTTGTTAGTTTAGCCTGGCGAGGTCCAGGCTATTCAGATAAAAAGCTCAGAAACCACTCGGTGGATATTTTTTCTGCTACCAGTGTGTAATTATATGTCTCTAATTTACTGACTGTTGGCCTAGATGAAACATTTGAGATAAAATTCGATTTTTTATCATTTATTTTCGTAGCGCACCCGAGGCTGTTTGGAAAATGTCAAACCGAAACTATTTAAATCCAGCAGATTTGACCATTTCGTGAATTGATTTAGGAACTGTTAAGCTCAGGAACACTTCTGATATAACGTCAGCTAAGAAATATATTTTTTATCAGCAGAGAAATAATAGTTTACCTTGTTTTATTGAAAATTCCTTCGTGGCGGCAGCCATTTTGAATGACGACGTCAGTCGACGTCGTTCAAAACTCCGCCTTCTGCTCTCTGATTGCTCAGGAACACTTCTGATATAACGTCAGCTAAGAAATACATTTTTTATCAGCAGAGAAATAATAGTTTTTTACCTTGTTTTATTGAAAATTCCTTCGTGGCGGCAGCCATTTTGAATGACGACGTCAGTCGACGTCGTTCAAAACTCCGCCTTCTGTTCTCTGATTGGTCCGGTCAAAAATCTACCGGAGATATCCTTGTCTATGGGACAAGTCCCAGACCCAGCAGTGAAGGGAAATGAGAATTGAGCGGAGCTGCGTAGGAATGGCGAGGGCCAGGCTACTGCTGCGGTAATAATTTTGTGAAAACCCAACAAGTGAGACTGACTTATCAGGCTTCTTTATAATAAACATTAAGCATCTCATGTTAACTACTACTTAAGTATTTGCATTAATTTATACTTTCTTCTTCTGAGCAGGCTCAGTTCTGGGAGTGGACCTGCAGTCTCTGACAGAAGTGTCTGAGCAGAGGATGCTCAAGAAACTGTTCCAGATCCTGAACAGCATGTCACATCCCCTACATGACACACTGGACTCTTACCACACCACCTTCAGTCATATAGACTGAGACCACCGAGGTGCTCCACAGAACACCGCAGGAAGTCCTTCCTCCCTGTGACCATCAAACGTTTCAACTCCTCCCCTTTTCTGCACATAAGACAATAAAATTATTCCTGCACTACAATAAACACTTTAATGTTTCTGTCTGCACCTGACCTGTTTTGGACCTTAATTGTTATGTTTTTATACCTCCCTGGTATAATTTTTTTAAATGCTCTGTTATTTTTTTTTTACATCTTGTGTGACTCCAAGTTCACTTGTATTGAAACTCTGGCACAACAATTTCCTGCAGGATCAATAATGTTCCATCTTATCTAGTTTTTTTTTTTTTTTTTGCTTTTATTTTTATTTTTATGTATACCGGTACTTTATATTTGAATAAAACACTTTGAACTGCAACTTAAACCAAACTGGACTAAAACAAATGACAGTGCCTGAAATCAGAATTATTTTAGTTGGCTAATTAACCACCTCCCTCTCAGCTTCTACGGGTCTTCTCATGGGGAACGAAACAGACTTTCAGCAGCTTCCTCAACAAGTTGAACACAGACTGTGGGTTTCTGAACACGGATTGAACACGGACAGTCCTGCTGCTACTCTGAGTGAGAACGCATCGGACAACCTCAGAGGAGCTGATAGGGACATAAAAGCATTTATGGTGATGGAATGTGTTCAGGGTATTAAATATGCATCTGCTTCTGCCTCATTAAAGCTTTGCAGCACGCACACACACCTTTACAGAGCGCTGTGATCAACAGCCTTTTGCTAATATGGAGAGGATTGGAGTATCAATATTTAAAGACGGGGGTGAGATAGGTAGAGGCATATTTACCCCCCAGGGGAGGAATGAAGGATTATTTGTGACAAGAGGGGAGATTTGTGTGAGTGTGTGAACATGTGTCACCATAAGGAGTTATAGTGAAACTAATTAAGACAGAGAAACATGGAGATGGGATTAGTGTCAGCATGTGTTTTGTGTCCATGGGGACCAAGGATGAAGACAAGGGGAAACTAATGAATCAATTAAAATACTAAATTGATGAATTTACAAGAATATTAGAATGGAGAGGAAATATTGAAGGTGGACAGACAATGCTAAACAATATTCTGTTGATTGTTTGGTTTCTGTGTGTGCAGCGTATGCACGAGTGCTCAGTCTGAATGATAATAACGCATACAGTCTGCTCTGACTGTGCAACCAGTGTGGAGTCTGAATGTGTGGTTCTGCAAAGACATCCGTCTTAGTTTGATTCATTTTACTTTTGTCTTCATCGATTTAACACAACAAGAAATCATCTTAGTTTGTAGGCGTCAAACCCACATGAAAAAAAATGATTGAACTTCTGTAAAAGTGGTGAAATCGCTCCACATCCAGCTGTTGACGTTTTTAATTTTAATTTAGTTTTGACGTTTTCTGTCTTTCACTTGTTTCCAACGCATGCTGGGTGAAAACCTGCTCAGCTGTGGGTTGTAAACAATCGACTCAGCGCTGTCCTTCAGATGTACTGCACCATGAAGGATTTCAAACAGGACAACAAAGAGGGCGACAACAACATCAGCTGACGCACAAACAGAAAGACAAAGAGTCGTGTTAGCGATTAGGAAGCGAGACGCTTCAATCCCTGGATATGTTCTTTCTTTACGTTTTCCATAAGGAGTTGTCTTTTATACATTAAAAAATATATGTACTATCTGTCAGGAAACACTGCAGGCAGCTCCAACACCAACATTCAGTGCAGATTATAAAACTAAAAGAGAAACTTGAATTGAAGTCAGTCTGGTCTTAAAGAATATAAAAGTACGCAGTGTGAGCTGTGATGCCCCCAAATCACACTGAATGTGGAAGATGTTTGCAGGATCCGTGCAAAGTGTTCAGGTTTGTAATGTGAATGCAGTGGGCTTCTGCAGCATATCCATGATATGAGGCTTTCACGCACCAGCGTGGCTTGGCTCTTAGTAAATTTGAAGGAGAACTTGTCATGATGGCCTCATGCCTAGGCTACAACTCCGTTACACCCACGGTATATTGCAACACCTTTTCCACGCATTTGTGATGGTTAATCTAGGAGCCAATACATTTTCCACCTAATGGCTGTTCTTTATTTGCAGGCCTGCTGAATAAGGAATAAAGAAGAGTGGATGTGGTTGAGCTTTAGCACAGACACTCTCTCACCTGCATCCTGTCATGCTGCCACATGACGTTTCCTCCTTCACAAAAGAGATCTGGGCATTTGTGGTTTAAACAGCTCTGGATCACATGAAACTAATTATAGATTACACAGTCAAAATAATGTTTCTCTGTTTTTTCTGTATTTTACAGTCAGCATCCATTTCACAATATCTGCACTATTTCGGGCAGCACGGTGGCACAACTGGTAGAGCTGCTGCCTCTCAGCGAGAAGGTTGCCGGTTCAAATCCCGGTCCGGGGCCTTTCTGGGTGGAGTTTGCATGTTCTCCCCGTGCATGCGTGGGTTTCCTCCGGGTACTCCGGTTTCCTCCCACAGACCAAAAAACATGCTTGTTAGGCTGATTGGTGACTCTAAATTGACCCTAGGTGTGAGTGTGAGAGTGGATGGTTGTTTGGTGTGAGTGAAACAGGTCCCTCTTGTAAATGAGTCCCCGTGACTCAACGAGGCTAGCCTGTATAAATTAAGGTTGAATGAATGAAAAATGAATTACGAGCTGGTGTCTGGCACATGCATGTTTTGCACACCTTACATGCACCATTCTGATAAGTAAGGAAATATATTGGCCAGAACTCAAAAGGTTTAGGGTCTGAAGCTGTCTGAGGACTTTGGACATTTGAACTGTGCGGTTAAATGATTCCTTCATGTTTGTTGTCTTAAGTTTAAGTGAGACGTAATCAAATTTATGAAACCCAATATATTATTAATCACAGTTCAAAGCATTTTTATAACAAGCATGATGAGTCTTAGAAGCCTTTCAATAAACATACCGTAAACTGATTATCTTACTAGATGATAAACATTAAAATGGGAGAACATCTCTTCCAATTCTGCAGCTGTGTTCCTCAATTCTTCATCATACGATATTGTTAACATTTAAAGAATAGTTTTGTACCACCAGGTACTCTGGATATGCATTTTTAAACAATAGGCACTACCACAGGAATAAAGAGGACAAATTAAAGAAAACTATAGAGCTTCAGTGTGTCCATCAGAAGAAATAGGCAGGACTGATAAGTGGGTAAAGAGTTTTTATTTATTTAACATAATATTTTGTCCAGGATTTATGGATAAAAAAAATACATTAAGTGAATATTAAAATAATAAAATAAAAGCCAAAAGTTGCGTCTGACTCTGCTACTTTATATTGTACACTTGCTGTATTTTTTAATGGACATGTTGAGCAAACTGTCTTCTACCATGAAAAGCATGTGTGTGTGTGT
>JBBPBX010044852.1:3539-27273 GCA_038048925.1 Garcialebias charrua
GCATACAGAATGCAATTATAGGAGCTTTAATGTACGTTACTATGGCCTCGAGAAAACATTTGACATAAAATTCAATTTTTTATTCATTTTCTGAGAGACGGACTCCTCTCGTTTTTAGCTTTGTTAGCTTCTGGCAGACATTAGCAGCAGAGCTAAACACTCGGTCCATATTGCCGGGTTGACTCAGCGGTCACGCGGTGCGTCAGCGGTGGATGACGCGTTACGTCGGCGGTGACGTAGGTGCGACCTATACACCCGTGCGACCTATTTATGGATTTTTCCAATTTATTGATAAATATTGGACACTGCGACCTATACAACGGTGCGACCAATACAACGGAAAATACGGTATTTGTTTGATAAAAATTATAGCAAATATGTGTCTGAGTTGAACTTTTCCTTAATAAATGAACGTAATTGTGAAATGAGCTGGATTTAAAAATTTGTTTCGCCGAAAGTGATAAGCCATATATAGGTCGCACTGGTGTATAGGTCGCAGGCCTTGAAAAAAAAACATAAAAAGGTGCGACCTATACACCAGAAAATACGGTAATCTCGTTTCATCACATGTACCACATGCGGTGCAAATGACAATAAAGACTCTCTGACTCATATTATTTTTATATATGTATATATATATAACAGCTAAAGTAATCAACAATAGCTGAAAGCTACAATGCAGCAGCTACAAATGCAAATATCTGGAATTAAAGGCTAAACTTAAATTATTTGTGATAATGACCAGCACCTCCCGCCCCTCGCACAGTGATTGCTGGACATGAGCACCGGCGACCCCCGTGACCCAAAATGGAAGAAGCGGGTAAAAGTTAATGGATGGCTGGATGTTCATTTCACAAGTTGAAACATCCAGCTTACAGCAAAACTCATGTGGTTGAGAATCTGAGAGCTGAATTAACTTTAAAACCCCATCTGAACACAGAATGAACAGTACCTTAGCAGTGTCCGTAACAAAGTTCAGCTGCTCCTCTGGCGTCAGGTCCGGCGGGTAGGACACATTCAGATAGTCTGCGTTGTCAAACATACTCTGGTAGAATCTGCGTACAGAACAGAGAAAAATATTTTGCTGGACCTGAATCACTGCAGTTAAAATTAGCTAAAACAGCTTAAGATGCTAAAAAATATAGATCTAAAACCTGTTGGTGAAACTGGTTTGGTGGTTCTCAATGACGACTCCGGGGATGGGCCGAGCTAGCAGGAACCGCTGGAAGGAAGATGGAGGCAGCGGCTGGGTGACCCCGGGCTCCTCTACAGAGAAATTTAAATCTTTGGCAGTCGAGTTCAAATTGTTGAGGAGCTTCGTCACCTGAAACAAACCATTAAAAGAACATTTGCGTTTAATGCTAAACAGCAACACGTATGGTGAGCTCCATGTCCTTATTTGAACATTTACTAAATCTCATTGTTACCAGTTAAAATGGAGTTAAAGCAAATAAGAGCATTGAGTACAGGTACCTGTAAATCAAGGTAAAAAAATAAACTTGTTACATGATGCATTAAACAGGTATAATTACTGATTTATAAAAATAAAAAAAAACTTTAACAAGCACCTTGTGGCCTAATTAACAATAAATCCTTATGTGTACAGGTAGTCCTCGACTTACGACGGCCTCGACTTACGACGTTTCGTGGTTACAACACGCATCTCCCATTAAAAAAATATTTTTTTTTTTAAATAAATAAATAAATTTTGAAATTTTTATTTTGAAAAGCCGAGTTATGCAGTTTCCGGTTTGACGTTCTAAACGTAGCGGCAGAGAAATACTGCCCTGTACTCTCTAAAAAAGCTAAGTCTGGTCCTCTGGACATTCAAAAAACAAAACAAAACTTGTTGGAGCAAGCTGGACAGGCAGCAGCTGTGGAAAAGTACGGTAGCTGTTTTATGGACGGCAGTTTTACGACATCAACGAATGGAGAATACTGAGGAGGGATAGAGGAAACGGCTTCACCAGCATTCCAGTAGGTTATTAACTCTTTTTTCCCTTCATTATGGCTCCCAAATGTATGTGTGTTTTGATAATTATGTAGGGTACCGTGTTAGGATAGGCTAAGTGCTTGGTAAAATACAGTACTGTACGTATAAGGTGAAGTATTTACGTATGTTCCGTCTTACGTCGAAATTCGGGTTACGACGCAGCGCAGGAACGGAACTCTGTCGTAAGTCGGGGACTACCTGTATTTTCTGCAGCGTTAGTTGCACGTTGTGTCTCGTGACAATAACGTTGTATCTTAGCAAAGAGGAAACGCAAACCTCTTCATTGATGCTGCCGTTCTTCCTGGACACGGGATCAGAGTGAAGCCAGAGCTTCAAGTCACCATGAAGACCCACCTGGAACAAGAAAATTCAACACCATCCCTGGAAATATCACTTGATATAAAGTTTGTATTTTTGTTTTGTTTTCTTGTAAAGAGATTTACAATAAGAAGATATAAAAGATTGTGTTTGTGGCAAAAGTGTAAAAATAAACAACAGGCAGAAATCAAGTGGACCAGCATCTCTGTTCGTGCATTTTATCGTGAATTGTTTTGTTTTTTTAAATTGGCAAATACAGTATTTTAAGTGTTTGTGGCAAAAGTGTAAAAATAAACAACAGGCAGAAATCAAGTGGACCAGCATCTCTGTTCGTGCATTTTATCGTGAATTGTTTTGTTTTTTTAAATTGGCAAATACAGTATTTTAACAGAAAGTGACAACTTACCTGTCCGATCTCCAGGACCGAGTGAACGTTGTCCAGGTCCACAACAAACTGATTTTTCTCCATGTCATACACCATTCTCGAACTGCCAATGTAGTCAAATGTTTCCTGTGGGTAAAGATAAAAATAAATTCATTCATTCAACCTTTATTTAGGCAGGTTAATCCCATTGAGCCTCGAGGACTCATTTACAAGAGAGACCTGGTTTCAACAAAGAACGATAACAGCAACAGTAGATTTTCCTTGGACAATACAAATTCAAGAAAACATTTAAAAGACAAGCAGCAGATCCTCATTTATATCAGCTGGGTTTGTTAGTCAAAAAGCAGATGTTCAAGCTGAACTAACCCCGTGGAAGAAAGTGTAGAAGATGGTTCTGTTGAGCTGATTGTCCTGAGTGAAGTTTCGCAGAGCGTTGGCGGCCGCCAGAAGAGTGACGAGCCCCGAGGCGGTGCTCTCTGCTCCGGGAGCCACATCAAAGAAAAATGACCTGCTGTCGATCTGCAGACACGGCAAGACACAAGAGACAACAACACAAAGTAACAGGTTTATTTCCTCAACGATTCAAATAATACACGGCTGCAAACGTTTAATAAACTGAACAGAAATTAATTTATTATCTGTTTATTTTATCATCCATGCCCTGAAGGAGATCAACCTCACGCTTTAGAACTCTTTCTGGTTTAAATTATTCATTTAATTGAATATTCTCTGTTCAATGAGAAATATTACAATACAAACTTAAAATCAATTAATATATTTTACTTAGTGGCTGTGAGTTAACCCTGGAAAGATACTACCAGCTGCATTCTGGGAAATGTAGGACAAATGTGACCTTTGTAGCTTGGCTACTAATGAAGACTGACAACTGATTAGACTAATTACCGTAGTAAATCTTCACAGCTCCCTTTTAAGCATTTAGGAGTTTAATATAAGAGATCTCATGATTTTATGCACATCAGCTTCGTGTTAACATCAGAAAGTACAAAAACTGTACTCTTTTAGAAATTCAGCTATTTGTAGATATACCGTACTGCTAGTTTGTCACTTGAGTTTGGAAGTCTTGTTTTAAACTTAAGTAACTTGAGAACATTGAAGAAATTTAGCTTTTATTAATCTTAAAGAGCTAATAATGAAAAACTGAGGGCAGGATCAGGAGTTTTGTGCAATGCTGTAACTTCAGCATGGCTTTTAGTCATATGACTGCAAATTCTTCTTTAAACTCACATGAGCATCAGCCCTGCTAATCGGTAACACGTGTTCTCCCGTTGGAGGTTTTGCCAAGGGTCCTGTTGGGCTTGAACTTATTAAATTTTTAAAAAGACAGAAACTCACCCTGGCTGCTGCGATGATCACAGTCTCTCCTGCCTTGTGGCCTTTGGCTGTGTTGTTTAGAGGGTTGGTGGAGGCCCAAACGTTAAAATCCCCCAACGGATCACATACATCTTCTGACGAGACACAAGAGGCAACCACGGGCGTCAGTTCAATTGTAATAAAAGAAAAAAACTGAAAAAAGGCACGAACGCTGAATATTTGATGAAATATGTTGAAGAATGAAATTTTAACTGAATTTATAGAGTTTAAACAAGACAAACAGAGGCTAAAATCTCCTAGGAGTAGCTAAAAGCTGAAAATAGTGAAATAGTGGCTAAATCCTAAATGCAGAAAATATTTGCTGAAAACTGAAAAACTGAAGCTAAGACTAAATTTGCTAAAACATACATAAAGCTAAAGAAAAAAAACTACCGGTATATGTTAAAAATAGGAAATTTGTAGTTAAATGCATCAAAACATTAGCCTAAAAGCTAAAATAGCCTAATATGTAATTAAAGCTCTTTAGCACAATTGTAGCTAAAAGCTAAAATTAGCATAACAGTGACTAAAAGCTAACATTTGCAAAATACTAGCTAAAAGGAGGCCAAATTGGAGCAAACATGCCAAAGTAGATTACAGAGAACAATATTTTAGGAGTTGCCGAGATCAAAATGTATTTCAAATGGGTAAAATCTTCATAAAAAACAGTTAAATAAATAAAAATGTAAACGATGCAAAAAAACAAAATTCTTCCCGATGGAGTCAAATTTTTTGACATATGAAAATAGAACAAAGTAGAAGGTGTTTGTAAAAACTGCATGAAAATAAACTAATTTTCATCCAAGACTTTCTGCTTTACACTGGTTTGAAATGTTGTAATAGTCAAAATTATGAATTGTGGGGGTGGGGGGAAACAGAGATTGAATGCTCATAAACCAGTTTTGAATTTGTACTTGTGCTGTGCAAACACCTGGGTTCAAGCTGAAATTGATGCTACTTCTCCTTATGCAGGTGACCGTGTCGGTGACGGCGGACATGTGGGAGAAAAGCTGCATGGCACACAGAGGGTACTGAGGGGCGCTGCCATCCAAAGGTCGATTATGGTCCATGTAACACTAGAAACAAAACATAAGTGTAAAATTCACCTGTGTGTGGGTTTGTATTTATAGAAACACACACCTCGATCCCTTCAGCATCTTAAATAGTTTCCAGTATTTTGAACAAGTTGAAGCGTATACGACTCAGCCTGGTGGTCTTTGTTCAGAGGTGCAGTGGCAAGTTTTGAAACGGTTAAATGTGACTGCACGTTTCATACAGAAGCTGCCAGAGGATTAAAACTAAAAGTAATGGTTTACAAACAGTTTTGATCATTTTACACTCATCTTTTCTTAAAAAATAAAATAACAGAAACAAATGCGCTCAAATAAACCCTAAAATGTAACATAAATACGTCAGAAAACACAAAAATCTTTACGGGTTACTATAGAACTACCATTAGGCAAGCAAACAACTATTATTAGAGGCGTGAAACTGTTTTTCAAGAGCTGAACTCAAAGATCGAAGACTTTTTCTACTTACACAAAACGCCCTTTACTCTCAAATATTGTTCACAAATTTGTATAAATCCGTCAGTGAGCACTTCTCCTTTGCCAAGATAATCCATCCACCTCACAGATGTGGCAAATCAAGATGCTGATATACAGCATGATTACTGCACAGGTGTGCCTTAGGCTGACCACAAGGCCACTCTAAAATGTGCAATTTTATCACACAGCACAATGCCACAGATGTTTGAGGGAGCGTGCACTAATAATGCTGACTGCAGGAATGTGCACCAGAGCTGTTGCCGGTGAACTGAATGTTCATTTTTCTACTATAAGCCTTCTCCAAAGACATTTCAGAGAATTTGGCAATACATCCAACCAGCCTCACAACCGCAGACCACGTGTAACCACACCAGCCCAGGACCTCCACATCCTGCATCTTCACCTCCAAGATCGTCCGAGACCAGCAATAACCAGTTTACAGTACAAGTAAACTGCACATTTTAGAGTGGCCTTTTATTGTGGTCAGCCTGAGGCACACCTGTGCAATAATCATGCTGTCTAATCAGCATCTTGATATGTCACACCTGTGAGGTGGATGGATTATCTCTGCAAAGAAGAAGTGCTCACTAACACTTCAATTTTTTAAATAGCGTCAAGTCCCAACAGAAGTTGTCTCAGGGCACTGTACTGTACAAAAACGTTCACACCAGTGTTTCCTCTACCATTATTCAAGGAGGGTGGCCTGCCCTGTTAACTAAACCGAGCACCCCGCCTACCAAATCCCCCACCCCCACACAGCTCCGCCACTTCTGGACGGGGAGCGGAGATCAGCAGCTCGGCCCAGACTCCAAACATCGCAAGCCTGGTCTTAGATCTTTGAGTTCAGATCATGAAAAATGGCAGCGAAAACCAAAAAAAAATAGTTCTTATTTTTGCTCAGCGTACAGTTCACATCTAACTGTACAGTCGTGGGTTTGGAGCAGTTGTTTAATACACAATGTGTGTGGTACAATAAAAAGCACGAAGATGCAGAAAAAAAGTAATTACGGTAATCTGTAAATTATATTCCACATCTTAGCCTGGGTCAAGATTATTTTTGTGCTGTTGAAAGAACTTTGTCATTATTCCTGAACCCAAGTTAAACATGAATAATGCTAGCAACGACAACGTTTTTTTTAAAAGAGATTAAAAGATAAAGTCTCCTGGAACGTTTACCTGTCGTAAAACCTGCGTGTCATTGTCGTCTTTTATGGAGAAGATGGGGAAGTCAAACTCCTCGTAGGACAAATTGTTGCCAAGAGGGTTCCACACAGTCACGTTACAATGAGCCAGGGTCGGGTCGTAGTCCTCTGAATACACCCCTGATGAGGGGAAATCAAAACAGAGTACCCTTAAAGACAATTTTCATTTAAAGGTATTGTATTGTCACTGATTTCAAAATATGTCCGTCTGAATTTCCTTCCCTACCTGTGTTCTCATTGGGACAGGTGTTGTGTGGAGAGAAGCCGTCTGGTGGATTTGTGGTCGGAGCAACAGAAACCACTCCGGCCACTCTGCTGGAACCGTTCTTCAGCTTCATCATGATGGATCTGAGGAACAGAGTGTTGATGAAGACACAGGAAATTGTTCAGCTCAAAAGCAAGTTACTCTTTTGGCATGTACTGTAGTTCCATTTTAAGTGCATAAGTGGGACGTGTCAAATCCATTGAGTTACAGTTTATATTATCACTTTTACCTGTGCTGTACATATTTGTTTAATTATTGTTTAATAAGACGAGAACATTATGAGAAAATGGAGATGAGATTTACTCTTGTTCAGAACCAGTGTGTGTGCTTCCACTGCAGAGTGAGACAGATTAACTATACTGTACCTTGTAAATAATGGGGACTCCAGGATAACCATGTAGGGAGGGTTGGGACCAGTGCGCAGCACCCAGTCCAGGTTTTCCTCTGACTCAAGCAAATGGAGCACTCCCACATCCCCTGACAAAGATGCTGAAACATAAAATAAAATATCTGTAGCTACGAAAAAACAACAACTGTGTTTTATGAAAAGCTTTGAGAGCTGATTCTGTGCGTGCAACAGACATCTACCGTACTGTTGCTGTAACAGTTTGGGTAAAAACCTGTAAAATAAAACTGTTGCTAGAAGCTTTTCTAGTTCAACAGTTAAAAGGTCATCAGAGACTCTACTTCCTCAGACGGCTGAGACGAGCTGGTCTGAGCAGCCCAGTCCTCACCTCCTTCTACAGGTGTGCAGTGGAGAGCATCCTGTGCTCCAGCATCAATGTGTGGCATGGAGGCTGCACAGTTGCAGAGAGGAAAGCTCTACAGAGAGTGGTGAAGGCTGCACAGAAGTCTGTTGGAGTCAGTCTCCCCACCATCACAGACATTTACACCTCCAGATGCAGGAAAAGAGCCACCTGCATCATGAAAGACCTCACTCACCCAGCACACTCACTCTTTGCCCCACTCCCCTCAGGACGGAGGTTGAGGAGCATCAAATGTAGAACCACTAGACTGAGGAACAGCTTCTACCCTGAGGCTGTTAGACTCATGAATAAATAAATAATAAGAATAAACACTGCAAAATATCACATCATGCTGATGCTGATCTGTTTTCTTGTTGCTGTGTTCATCTGTGACCATCTGCTCATACAGACTCATGTTCGTGCTGCTGTTTATAATGATGTTTTTCTACTACATTAGGGCTTAGTGTATTACTAGTTGATGTTTTTCTTAGTTAATCCTAGATGTTATTACTGTTTTTCTCTTGCATTTGTTGTTGGATGTAACTGGGACCCTGTGTACATAATCTCGTTTTCATCACATGTACCACATGCGGTGCAAATGACAATAAAGACTCTCTGACTCTGAAAAAATGGATTGTAGCAGCTTTTGATGCACCAATATTTATTACAAGAATGTTTGCTTCTTTTGTCTTCAGCAAACGTGACAGCTTCCAACCACAAAGAAAAAACTGCATTTATCTCAGCACTTTAAATACTAAACACTTAAAAAAAATACTGTAGCAAAACTCAAACATTTATTTTAATAACACACACCAAAACACAGCAGCACACATCTTAACAGTTCAAACTGGATTAGCTTTAAACACAAAAGTTCCCTTTTATAGACTACAGTATTTTAGTTAACCACTTGAAGAAAATATGCAATCTATTGTTAAGATAAATGTGTTGCAATACTCACACTGGCAGCCGATTTGATGAGTTGCATTAAGTAACCGCACACATGGCGAACTGTAATTCAAATTCACATAAATCTTGTTTTCCACTGAATTACAACTGACTCCTGCAAGGAAAAAACAAATAAAAACTAATGGCATCAAAGTTAGACAAAAACTAGAAAGCTTAAGAAACATTGTTTAAGTCATTGTTTAACATGAAAAAAGTGAATTTTTACTAACAGTTAAAGAGCAACTACGTTTCAAGACTTCACTATCATTTTATTTTCAGCTTCTGTACTTTTGTGGAATATCTTCGCTGGAGAATATCAAAACGTTTAAAAATAAATTTTAGAAGCATTCTAAAAGATGTTGTCCCCACATTCACCTTAATCTACAAGACAAAAAGTTTCCTCATAATATTTAATGTCTGACTTTAGACACTTTTTCCAGACATTACTTCTTATTAAAAAACCTCCATTTGTTAACCAGCTGAGTAATGATCAATTATTATCAAAACAAAAAAAACTTCCTTGGGTCAAACAATTTATGTACAAAGGATAAACGTGGAACTCCCTACCTACAGATTTGAAACTCATTTCTGACTGGAGCTATTTTTGATTAAGACTGAAGCAGTTTCTGAAACAGAACCATTTTTGTAGTCATGAATAACTGCCAACCTTTTAACAATGTTATTTTTATCTGTTTTAATTCTGTTTTATGAATTATCCTAATAGTGTAATGTTGTGCACTTTATAAACTGTATTTTGAACCGTTTATTTGGCTAAAAAACAATCTGGACTGGCATTGCAAATTAGCCTAGGCTATAAATGTTTTAGTGTATGGTATTTGTTAATGCTTGGCGCGTGTCCCTATACAAATAAACAATAAAAAGAAAATGAAATACAGGTATCAGCGATTATCTAAAGAACAATGAGAAATGGGTTTAAATTAATCATATATTCAATAGTTATGTATTCCAGTTTTTATTTTTGGAGTACATGAAGTTTGTCTCATTCTAATAAAGTCCAAGATATGAGTTTTCATCATCACATCCTGCTTGGACTTAATAAATACTATACTGTATAAAGACCGCTTTCAATCAGATAAAACTGCAACAGTGGATCATCTCGTCTTTTCTGAAACTAATCTACAGTATACAGTATAGGTAACAGGTCCACTATTTGTTTAGATTTTTGTTCATAACTCATCACCAAAACAAATTCATTCTGGAGCAAAACACATGGTCTGAATCTAAACAACAATACAAAGCAACAAAATTATTTATTTAACAAAAAGATAAGACTTTAGTCAAAAGGAAGTGAAAGGAGGAGATCATAAGAAATTATCCAAGATGTCTGAAGCAACAATATACAGTACAGTAACTGCAACCTTGAGACTCTGGGTTTGTTTGAATGCAAAATAAACTCATGTACCCAATGGTAATGGCAGACTGTGGGATTGTCTAGATACCATCTTTGGATTATTGTAGTTGATTAAAATCTCCACAGTAATGTACAAAATTGGGCCAGAATTCAATAGGAAAAACAACAGACTGTGGATTAAAACAACATTAAATAAATAGTTTACTTGGGTTAGTTATTTGTTCATCCATATGACACAAGTGCATAAGTGCAAAAACAAGTGTTTGAGTTGTTTTAATGGATTGTGGGTGATTTAAATGGCTCGTGTCTATAATGTGTGTGGCAGATGTATAAACAGCTTTAATTTTGCGTGGCTTGACACCAACTCGATGAAGTTTCGGGTGGTTGCTCCGGGGAAATCACGAGCAGTCACGCTGATGATGATGCCAAGCTATTCTTCTGAAGGGGGCAGACTTCATTTAAAGTCAACCTACTAAAGCTTATTATGCAGATACGCGGTCATTTTAAGTTGGATGTTAATGAAAATATATAACAATGACCCCCCCAGCCTTGAACTTAATTGTTAAACTTGTATAAAAAGAAAATCAAACATCCAGGGAAGTAGGGAAGCTGTTGTTAGCGCTAACTAGCATAGCATCCGGCTAGCCCGGGCACAAAGAAGTCCTTTAAGATAAATCCCGGAAGACAAACACGCTTCCACCGGTGAAACATATGTGGGAACAAAAGCTCAACAGTGTACAAATTCAACTTACCGACGAAAAATATACAAACTAACAAGTTAAGGACCCATTTGCTCGACAGCAAATCCATCTTCCTGGTTTGAAAAGCAGAAAAACACAACCGGAAGTAGAGATCCGGGAAACAGAAGTCTTCCGCTGTTTGGTTCCGCTCCACTCAAATCAATAAGCCATTGTTGACAATCCATTGTTGCTTTTGCATAGACTATGGAATCATTTGGGAGAATTGGCTTTAAAGTGGGGAAAAAAATTAGTCAGTAGTTTTTAGAATGACAAAAGTGTAGTTTAATTAAAATACTGACTGGAGTAAACCTATAGTGCCAGAAGGAGTGAACTTTGCCCTTTTTTTACATCCCTGACTACATTTTGGTGAACCATCAATAATCTGTTTCACGTAAGCACTTTGGTAACAGCTGCCATTTTAGATGTGCTTTATAAAATTGGCTTGACGGATTATAAAAAATAAAATAAAAAACTCTTGACTTATTGCATTTACCAGTTATATCAAGAAAAACCACAGAAACGTGAAACAAGTGCAGTTGTCATAAACAGGACTTTTTATTATAGTTTTTCCAGACACAAGACATTCATTTTGACCTTATATTATACTCAAAGTCAATAGCATTTATGCAGAGCGTTACTACAGCGAAGTCACACAAAAAAGCTAACTGTACGGTTAAATTTAGTCTCGAGGAACAGCCTAAAGAAGAGAAGAGGTTAACATCACTGTGAAACAAATTTATCTCAACTTCCAATCATCATGTCAATAAATCTTTTCTGTAAAGTATATCTGGATGAGTTCTGCAGATTCGTTTCTGGTCTAGCGGAACTGGAGTGGACTCACACGCAGGCCAATCACATCCTTACCGATCTCTGTCACCTAGAAAAGAAGATGAAATTCAAGGTTAGAAAGTTTTACAAAGGAAGTAACTAGTAAAATAACTAAATCAATTTACTACATTTACCTGATGTTTTTAGTTTTTATTGTATATTTAAGAAGACAATTGTGCAGTTTAACTGTTATGATACAATGTGTTTACTTCTAACTTTCTTTGTTATGTTAGACACTGAACAGAAATGTAAAAATTTATATTTTATAGTTGTATAAAGTTTAGACTATTAAAGCTGCAGTATGTAGCTTTTTTTATGAACATATTTCTTCACTCTGTCACTACCTCCTGACAGACTGATNCAATAGCATTTATGCAGAGCGTTACTACAGCGAAGTCACACAAAAAAGCTAACTGTACGGTTAAATTTAGTCTCGAGGAACAGCCTAAAGAAGAGAAGAGGTTAACATCACTGTGAAACAAATTTATCTCAACTTCCAATCATCATGTCAATAAATCTTTTCTGTAAAGTATATCTGGATGAGTTCTGCAGATTCGTTTCTGGTCTAGCGGAACTGGAGTGGACTCACACGCAGGCCAATCACATCCTTACCGATCTCTGTCACCTAGAAAAGAAGATGAAATTCAAGGTTAGAAAGTTTTACAAAGGAAGTAACTAGTAAAATAACTAAATCAATTTACTACATTTACCTGATGTTTTTAGTTTTTATTGTATATTTAAGAAGACAATTGTGCAGTTTAACTGTTATGATACAATGTGTTTACTTCTAACTTTCTTTGTTATGTTAGACACTGAACAGAAATGTAAAAATTTATATTTTATAGTTGTATAAAGTTTAGACTATATAAAGTTTAGACTATTAAGATTTTGACAACAGGATAGTTCAAGTTTAAGACTTGAGTCCTACTTAATGACCAATACAATCATTCCCAGCAATATAACATAATATAATTATGTACTGTATTTAGGAATTTACTGGACTAGATTTACAAGTTTCAATGTTCAATAAAACATCTTTTGGCGTGAGATGTGAAACAATTCAGTGTACAGTGTTCCTCGAGGTACACTGTGTTAAAGTTGCATTCGGGCCTAAAAAAATCTGACCCGGCTCCGCCTGAACCCATATAATTTTTTCCGAGCCCAACCCAAAATCAATCAATTAAATGTGATTACAGGCCCAAACCTGGAAAAAAAATAAAAATAAACTTTTTTATTTTATTAAGCTTTTACTGCTTTTGTAAACAAATCAGTTTGAGATGATGGTTTTAAAAACATTTCAAAGAAAGGAAAATTATAGGAGTAATTGTTTATTAACAAGAGTCCACAGATTATTATAGTTCTTATAATATTATAGTTCTTAACGGTCGGCGTACGCGTGCGGCTGATGATCCAAATTGGGTCATCTGCCGCACGCGTCCGCTGACACAGCGGCTGAGTCCAGTTAAGCTTCAGGTGGGTCGCTGCCAATCATCCATCCAAACTTTTTTTTTTTTTTTACTCTTCCAACCAGCTGTGTGGGTCCGCTGACGCAATCAAAAGCCCAACACCGACCCAGCCCGCCCATCCAGCACATTATTTTGACCCAGGTTAGAAATGACAGCTCTACACTGTGTGTGTATGTGGGGTGGGGGACAGTAGTGATGGGTAACAGTTGAAACTGAATGCATATTTCAACAATCAGAATTAGGGCTGAACAATTAATTCCATTTGCAATAATATCGCAATATGATAAAATGAGATTTTCTAATCGTGAAGGCTGCAATTTGACAGGTCACATGACACAAATCTTTATCAACACTTTAAAAAAACACCACAAAGTCATTTACGATGGTTGCATGGCTAGAATGACAACAACCAGTGCTTCAACTTCAAGTAAGCAAAGTATCAGCCGACAGGGATCACTGACGAACTGTTTGAACTTCAAACAGTAATTTTTTTTATACCTAATTTTTTATATTTATTTATTAACTGTCATGTGAAGTTCAGACAGTAGTTAGGAAGTGCACTTAACATGTTTACTATTAGGTTTATGAAACAAGAAAAAATAGAAATGGTGAAAAAAAAAGGCATAGATTTGTTTGCTTTATTGTAATCTCTGCTTTAAATAAATCTGACATTGTTTATTATAAAACTGATTTATTGCTTCCGTTTGTTGAAAAATACTTGAGAAGATATTTAAAAAATAATTAAAAAAAATTGCGGTTTAAATCGCAATTGCAATTCATAAAAAAAAAATTGCAATTGGATTATTTTCCAAAATCGTTCAGCCCTAATCAGAATTTATCAGTGCAGCCAGGTGACGGAGGGAGTTCGGTTCAGTGGCCTTAGGATTCCATCTCTGCTATTTGCAGATGATGTGGTCCTGTTGGCGTCATCAAGCTGTGATCTTCAGCTCTCACTGGAGTAGTTTGCAGCCGAGTGTGAAGCAGCTGGGATGAGAATCAGAACCGCCAAATCTGAGGCCATGGTCCTCAGTCGGAAAAGGGTGGATTGCTCTCTTCACGTCGAGGGTGAGGTTCTGCCTCAAGTGGAGGAGTTCAAGTATCTTGGGGTTTGTTTACAAGTGAGGGAACAGTGACATTGACAGACAGATTGGTGCAGATTCTAAAGTATTGTGGACTCTGCGCCGGTCCGTTGTGGTGAAGAGGAAGCTGAGCTGTAAAGCGAAGCTCTCCGTTTACCAGTCGGTCTACGTTCCTACCCTCACCTGTGGTCACAAGCTCTGGGTAGTGACTGAAAGAATGAGACTGCAGTTACACACGGTTGAAATTAGTTTTCCTCACAAGGTAGCTGGACTCGCTCTGGAGTCAGGTGAGGTGGTTCAGGCATCTGTAAGGATGCCTCATGAATACTTCCCTAGGGAGGTACCGGTACTTGGGGCATGTACGACTGGGACCCCGGGGAAGACCCAGGCACGCTGGGGAGACAGTTTTTTAGCTGGCCTGGGAACACCTTGGGGTCCTCCCAGAAGATCTAGAAGAGGTGACTGTGAAAAGAGATGTTTGGACCTCCCTGCTTAAGCTGCTGCCACCGTGACCTGAGACCAGAACAAGCTGAAGGTCATGGATGAGTTGTATGGATAGTTGTTTGTTACTGTGCAAAAAAATTGAAAATTCAAAAACAGACCTTTTTACTGAACCACAGATAATGATTAATAATAATAATTAATGACACAGATTTTATATAGGAACAGTAGTGATGTGTAAGAAAGCTGAAACTGAATGCATATTTCAACAATTGGTTAAATAAATAAAAATTACATTTATCAGTACCACTAAAGAAACCTTAGTTTCCAGTGTAATTACACAAGCTCAGTTTTATAATTTAGATTTTGTTTTTGTTTGAAATGTTGTGCAAGTTATTAAGCCTACCTGTGTGACCCTGCAGATCTGGCCTTTGTAAGGGGGACAGTAGCAGGCTCCAGACAGTGGGCACTTCTCAACAGGACGTCCACGGTACAGGGGGACGAAAGAGGCAGCACACAGATCAAAAGGATTGTGGGGATCGTAGTTGAGCTGGTGGGTGTCCGTCAGGGTCTTCTCACAAGCAGCCAAAATTTTGCGGGTCTAAATCGCAGAAGAGTTTATTCAAATTTAGATGCATAACACTATGCAGTCTTACATCTGAACATTAAAAATAAAAAAAATGCTGTGACAACCTGCTGAGCAACATCGGGCTTTGGGCCGAGCTCGAGGAGGCGTCGTGCAAATCCTGCAGCCATTTTGAAGTTGCGAAGTTTGAAGAAGAGGTTGAGGGCTGTGCGCAGCACCAGCACCATGTGGACTGGCTGGAGATTACAGTGGGTGAAATAAGCAGCCATCTGCAAAAAAATAATTCAGAAAAATACAAAGTATGAGGAGCAAAAAAATGTTTGAGCCATTTAGATCCCACCAAGGTCAGCGATGGTCACATGTCTGTCGCGGACAAAGACTAATTCACAGACGATCAGGTGTAGTCTTCATCAAATCTTTAATTTGACGGCAAATGAGAGAATCCCTGCCCCTCGGCTGTGGAACACCCTGCCCTCACATCTGAGGGCCCCACAGACCGTGACATGTTTTAAAAAAGGTCTTAAAATCTTTATCGTTTTTTAATTAAAGGGACCAAAGATGCAAAATTCACTTTTTAATGTTTTTTTTAAACTCAACTTTGGGTATTTACTTAAAAAAAAAACAGTCCTAGGGCCAAAAAAATGCACCCAGTGGTTTATTTACTCTAAGTATATTTATTTTTCAGTGATATAAATGTCTCGTTTTCAAATCCTGGCGCTTGTGACGTCACAAGCCATAGGACAACCCACCCCAACCTGAGTCCAGCCCCTCACCTAGCAACCCCTGGTGCGGCTCCACCCACTTCAGTATAAAAGACGTCACGGTTGTTTTTCCTGAGTTCATCTCAGAGTTCGATGTTTCGTTGTTGTTAAAATGCAGTACCGCTAATAACTAATTATCTATCAGTAAAAACGAAAAAACTTATTTACGGGCTCTTAAATCAACCGGACGACTGCTCACGGACCATATCCGATCCGCGCCGGATGTGGTCCGTCAAAAAAAGCGGTCCCCGCTAGAGAGAGCGTGTAATAATAATAATAATAATAATGAATTCAATTTATAACGCACTTTTCATTAGTGAAAATCTCAAAGTGCTACACACATTCATACACCGGTAGCGGCAGACTACCATGCAAGGTGCTTTCCAGTCCTACCGGGAGCAACTCGGGGTTAAGTGTCTTGCCCAAGGACACAACGACACATGGTGTGGGGAACCGGGATTCGAACGGCCAACCTTCCGATCGGGGGACGACTGCCATTACCACTTCGCCACGGCCGCCCTCATACTTTGATGAAGTATAGCAGTTAGCAGCCAGTGTGTTACTCTGCAGCCTTATTGCTTGTTTTCAAAGAGTCAGACGAAGAGTTTTTAACATGGAGGGTGAACTTATGGATGTTTCTCAGCGGCCTACGCGACGCGTCAGCGCCTCATTTGCCCTGCCCAAAATGGCGTCTGCCTCTGGGTCTGACTCAGGGTCCCCTTTGGAGGGCGGAGTTAATGTAAACAGATTTTTGAAGGGCGTGGCCTTATCATAAACAGCCTGTTCAGAACGGAAGTCAGAAAAGGCACAACTAGAAAGGGGATATTTTATTATCTAAGAATTATTTTGTGCATTAAATTGAATGAACATGGTCTGGATAGCCCACAGACATACCATAAAAATTTATAGGACCAATATTTGGTCTCCTTTAATTGAATTGTGCTTGTTTTTATTGCACCCAGTTTTTATTTTATCTGCATTTTGTTTTGATTTTTATCTAGTTGTTATTTAATGTTCATACATTGTAGCACTTTGGGATCTGTTACTGATGTAAAGTGCGTTATAAATAAAAGTTATTACTGTACAGTATTAATATTATTAGAACAAACTGTTTTAGTCTGACCGTTCTGCTGGCATCAGTTCTGAGCTGTCTCTACATTGCTACGTTACATCAGTTGTTTAAAGGTTCAGTCTGCAGTTTCTGTAGAACAGCAGCACTTAGAAAAAATTTCAACAAGCAAAGCATTCTGATCCCTCCCCCTCAGAGCCATATATGGCTCTGCCCCCTTGTGGTCTGTTGAAATTTGAATTCAAGCTCTGTTTTTATTGGCTGATTCAAATTCAAGCTCGGTTTTTATTGGCTGGTTACAAACTTTGTTTTTATTGGCTGGAAAATGGCGGGTCACTTTTTCTTTTTAGAAATGCTTATTTACCACCTGGAGAAGCAAGGGGACAATATTTTTTTTTTGTTTTTTCAGAGATTACCTCTCTAACATCAATCTAGTGACAGAGTGAAGAAATATGTTAAAATATATATTGTTTGAAAAGTTACAGACTACATTACAATCTTACATACCCCAGCTTTAAATGTAGAGGGTGATAAACATATCTGTCAACCCACAGAAAGACCATATCACATATCACAGATGCAGGAAAAGAGCCACCTGTATCATGAAAGACCTCACTCATCCAGCACACTCACTCTTTGCCCCACTCCCCTCAGGACGGAGGTTGAGGAGCATCAAGTGTAGAACCACTAGACTGAGGAACAGCTTCTACCCTGAGGCTGTTAGACTCATGAATAAATAAAAATAAAATTAAAATAAACACTGCAAAATATCACATCATGCTGATGCTGATATGTTTTCTTGTTGCTGTGTTCATCTGTGTTCATCTGTGACCATCTGCTCATACAAACTCATGTTCGTGCTGCTGTTTATTCCCACTATATTAGGCTTAGTGTATTACTAGTTGATGTTTTTCTTAGTTAGTTCTCGATGTTATTACTGTTTTTCTCTTTCATTTGTTGTTGGATGTAACTGGGACCTCGTGTACATAATCTCGTTTTCATCTCATGTACCACATGCGGTGCAAATGACAATAAAGACTCTCTGACTCTGACTCTGACTTTTCAGTTTCATAATCACACAGAGTTAAATAAGGAACTGAAGTGTACAGGAGGAATATTATACAATACGTAAATATTGTGAACGTACAGGAAGCAGATCAATAAATATTTTTCCTTCACATCTTTACCTCACAAATCCTCTTCTGCTCTTCCAATGTCTCTTTGGGCAACTTCTTCCTCTCAACCTCCATGGTCAGACCCACTATGTACTCCTTGCATATAGTGAGGAGCTGCTGAGCCTGAAAAACATCCAACATGTGTTAAGTGCATCTCAGAAACGGCACCAACAATCATGAGGTGCTGACTAACAGATCAGACTCGGAGCAGGCTTGTTGCTCACCTCGGCGATCTCCTGTTTGTTATCGACCACCAGCAGAGGAACAGAAAGCAAGATGGCTCTAAAGCGCTCCACAGCTTCTTCAAAGCGCCCAGATGTGGTCAGCTGGTAGCACTGCTGCAGGCGGGAAATGAGATCAGAGAGGCGCAGCCCAACCGCGGGCATCCCCTGCTTCGCCCCACAGTCCTTAAAAATCACAAAGAACGATAGTTTAGGATACAAGTTGTTCAATAAAACCCTTTACTGTACATGATTACATCTGAACATACTGTATAAAACACCTAGCCATGAAACAAGCAGCTATACCTTCCAGTTCCTGTGGGGATGACTACGCAGACAAGGCAGCGAAGGCAGCCCCAGGTAACAGGTGCGTCCTCTGGAGAATGTCTGCATGAACAGGGACTTGTAGGGGTCAAAGTTCACAACTCCAACCTGGTCGTGAAGCAGCTGTGGTGGGAGGGAAACATTTCAGTGAGCGGGGAGTAAAACATTACGTTGGTGCTTGGATTTGCTGCACAGAAACGCGTTAAGGAGGCGGGGAAGCCTGGAGAATATTGGTATGAGCGTACCCTCATAGCGGTTTCAAATGAGCCGGCTAAGATGTGGTCCACTGGCAGCTGGGAGTTGTTGCACCACATCTGGGTTGGGCTCATACCCTTAGTAGGTGGTACAAAGAACCCGTCGTCCGCTCCTCCACCTGCTCCCATCGGCACGTCCTGTTCAAATCGTTCACATGAAAATTCAATATTACCCAACATTTTATTACTTCCTGCAAGTTACTGCTATTTTTTGGTCAATTTAAACAACAAGTTGCATTGACACCAACACTGTGTGGTATTTATTCCATTTTTAGCGTTTGTCTTGATTTACAGGTAGTAGTATTTGTATTGTTGCTCCTCTCACCAGTTCTGGAGGAAGTTCCACGTCTTCATCAATGTCCCAGCCTCCTCCCTCTTCTTTCCCAATTCCCTCATCCCCTAATCCATCCTGGGCATCTATGAAACCATCTAAAAAAAAAGGGGAGATGTGTTAAATAATGAATACAGAATAGCAGAATGCTTCTCATATTCCCTCCCAGGCCGTTAACGTAAAAGTGAGTTCACCTTCATCCATCGTGAGCTCAGCATCATCTCCCCAGCCCTCGCCTCCTGCAGCTTCCATATCCAGATCTGCAGCCATCTGACCTGCCTTACCTGCCACACAAACAAAAATAAACTGTTCTTACTTCAGAATTAACTGCCACTGATTTGTACATTTAATGATTATTTTTCAATGAATTATTTATTAAAACACTGAAAATCCTGCTCTCTGATACACGCCGACAGAGCAGTTTGGCTAAAACTTTTTACTCACCCTTTGCTGAGATGGCTCCTTCAAAGAAGCCCTTGGAAACAGTGAGCAGGGGCCAGTTGGTGTCCAGAGGGTTGATGGGTGGAGGAGGCTGCAGCAGCTGTGCATTAGGGTCAATCTCTGGCACCTACAAGACACAAAATCATCAATTACTAATTAAGCATTTTTTAGCCAAATAAAATAATGTAGAACAATTTGTAAAATACGAAACGACGAATGACACGGGTCACATAGAATAACACAGATTTATGGAGAAAATGTTTTGCCAACACACCGTCTCCTTCTCTGGGTCAAAGGTCTCCTTTAGTGCCTCAGCCTCTTCGTCCAGCCCGTGTGTGGCAGCAGTCAGGTAAGCCAGAGACTCTGCAAACAATTTAAAAACAGTTTCGCTTAATGTCCATTTATTTTAGGAATCTGACATGTCTTAATTTTGAAACTGTGTACCGGTAGCTGTCTAGAAAAGAAAAATCTGAATGCAAAGCTGTAAACAACTGCAACAAATTTAACATTATTTGAGTAATTGTTAACCGTTATCTTGTTTTTTTTTATATATGAATGTTTCGGTTTGGTGCCCTGAGACGACTTCTGTTGTGACATGGCGCTTTATAAACTGAACTGAAATTAATTGTTTGATAATGGAATTTGAGGAAAAGCATTAAATGTCTCATACATGGGAATGAATCTGAGGTAATTAGGTTACTTGTAATAAACTATAAAAGTACAGGCTGAAACAGGAAGCAGGATATTTGGGAACAGAAGGGTGATCAACACAAATTATAATACAGCTGGTGTAAAAGTAGTATGATGTCCAAAGGGTAACTGGATTATTACAACTAATTTGGTGGAGGCTGTCTTGTCACTGAGTGCATGTATCAACAATCTAAATATGAATTCACTTGATACAAGTATTTGATTTAACAGTGTAAAGTGAGGTTGAATCAAATTTAATAGCCTTTTTAACATATACTGTATCAGTATGGTACTTAATACTTTTTGGGGACCTAGTTTTAAATAAAAACGATCACTAGTCACATGAGATGAGCACAATCCCGCTTAAAACTTTATTTAGGCACCAGGACAAAAACGTTGGAAAGCGAAAGAAACGAGGGGGAATGTTTGATGTGACGAATGAACTCACTCTGTCCGCAGTTCTTCAAGATCCTGACCCTCTCACTCACATCACCCAGATACAGAGCTGCCTGGTAGTGACCACTCATGTCCTTTCTGATCTCGGCTGCAAAAAAAAAAAAAAAGCACCAAAAACAATATTGCATATTAAGATTGCATTTCCACGAGCTGTAATTTGCAGAATTTAAAAGTGCTCCTTTAACTCACCAATCTTCATCATCTTGCGCAGCTTGGCCAAGTTTCCAGTGATGAGGTAGAGGAAGGTGAGCTTGTCAAAGTTCTTGGTCCTCTGGTAGCACATTTCCACGACCTGGTGGTGTCCCTGCAGCAGAGCTGCCTCACCCAAACGCTCCCAGCAGCTGCGCTCGTCCAAAGCCTTGGCGGCCTCCAGCGCCACCTGAAAGTGTGGAGAGAGAGTTTGGTCTTTTGCACAAGCAGATATCCTGTAACAAACATGCCTCCAGCTTTTTGATCAAATTACAGCATCTAACCACCACCTATACCTTTACTGTTGATTTTTACAAAGCAAAACAGTCTTTCAAGTCTAATTATAACTCTCAGCTCACCTCAATGTTGCCACATTCCAGAGCCAGGCTGAAACGTGTCTTCTCATCTTTGACAAAGTGCAGAGCGACCTCAGGGTAGCCCTTCTTCTGCAGGTATGCAATGATTGACTGGCCCACCAACTTGGCATTACGCACCATGTGAAGCACCTGGAAGGACAACAAAGATAATTATTCTTTCATTCAATCTTTATTTATGCAGGTTAATCCCATTGAGCCTCGGGGACTCATTTACAAGAGAGACCTGATTTCTTAACAAAGAGTGATGACGACGGTGAATAACAATGACAACGATAGACAGTCACAAAAAAGTTATTAGTAACAAACCTCATCGTATTTACGATTGACCAGAGCCAGTTTGAAGCGATACTCTGTCGGGTCGATGGTGAGAACACGAGGCCGGCACTCTCTGTCCAAGCAGTAAACGCTGTTGCCTCTCACACGGGTCGCATAGATGGGCAGGTCCAATGTCCTTATGATGCCATGATCACTACAGGGACAAAATTAATGTGCAACATTTATTTTAAAATGCAGATGGTGTACACTGAAAATGTGTATTTTACAGTTTTAATCAACTCCAGTGCTTTATTCAAACAGTTTCTAGAAACAGACTAAGCCACTGATGTGACTACCGGTATTCAGAATTTATTTAAATAAAGGGATGCAACCGCCTCAACTTTCTGAGGAACAATAAAAACTTGTTTTATCAGGTAAAACATACTCAGTGAAAACAGATCGAGTCAACACTCTCAATCTGACATTGATGCAACATCATCTCACATTCTGCTAAAAACAGTGTGTAATTGAACAGAACCTACCCAGACGTGAGGGCGTATTTGATGTGGTTGGAGGTGGTGTAAATAAAGACTCCACTCTCATCCCAGGCTCCGCTCTTCACTCTGATGTTTTCATGAATGTTGCAGAGAGACTCCAGCTTACGGTTGCAAATCATAATAGCTGTGGGGAGATGGAGAGGATTTAGATTTTTGTCCCCACCCCCGTTCGAATGTTGATGCATTCCACATTCATAAATTGTTATACAATAGAGCACAGGCGTTTGAGAAAAAATTTATCACAGCACTTGTCTGACTCTAGAACTCATGACAAAGTGAACTAAACCATCCCAGCTTTAACAAAAACAACAGAAGTTTTGGTTATCCTGCAGATACTCATCTCATCTACCCACCGTGTTTAGCCAGCAGGGCCACGTGGCTGGTGTCAGAGCTCCACACCACATATTTGACCTTGGCGATTTTCACGGTGGCCAGGGAGCGTTTCTGCTGCACGTCGAACAGCGTGACGCCGTCAGCGTCGCGCAGCAGCAAAGAACCTGTGCCGGCGTAGAAGATTTCCTCACAGCTCGGCACCTGGACTTTCTTCACAATTTCATTCTTCAGGTTTTTAATGAGAAGCTATAAAGAGCCAAATGGTACATTCAGTGAGTACTGATCAAAACACAGAAGACAGTAAAAACAAACTTTAAACAGCTAGATTAATTAATCTTATTTTTAAAAAGGTAGCTTTACTCAGTTTCAACACCACGGTTGAAATCTAATTTCAAAGGTGAATTTCATATACTGTATTAAAATGGTATCAAGAGCTTGAGCTAATGTTTGACTGCCATTCTGAAATGCTGCAGTTAAAACTTTCATTCAGGAAGTAAAACCATATAGTTTACAAACAAAAAATAAAAGGATACTTAAATAAAATGCATTAGTGTTGGAACTAATTATGTTCTTTTTCTAGAAACGGCAATTACTATTTATTTATTGGGAGGGTATATTAAAGAAGGTCTAAAAGTTTATCATAAGAATACAAAAAGTAAATCAGCTATAAGACACATTTTTCTGTTACATCAACAAGTAATATAGAAGAAGAGAACACTTTTCTATATTTCTGATGAATCTATAATTGGACTTACAGAGTGCATGCGGTCCAGGACAGCAAATCTGTTTCTTGCCACCCAAACTGCCGTCAGACCAGAAGATCTTTTTCCTTCAGGAGCTTAAAATGAAACAAACTCGGTGTTATTTAATGTAACAAGTAAAGCTCATTAAAAGACCCAAGTAACAAACAAAACTAAATTTTAGGCAGTCAAAAGATGGGAACAAAAGTTTAACTGGGCATGGCTCAGCTAGATAAATGGATGAAAAATGTTACTCCATACAAAACATATGAACGTG
>JBBPBX010044853.1:0-27271 GCA_038048925.1 Garcialebias charrua
TGACAACTACAAGAACACTGTTATTACTCAAATAAGTTTTCTTTAAAAACTAACAACAGAGTAGCCTGGCCCTCGCCTTCCTGCACAGCTCCGCTCAATTCTCATTTCCCTTCACTGCACAGTCTGGGACTGCACCCACCCACAAGGATTTCTCCGGTAGATTTTTGTTCGGACCAATCAGAGAGCAGAAGGCGGAGTTTTGAACGACGTCGACTGACGTCGTCATTCAAAATGGCTGCCGCCACGAAGGAATTTTCAATAAAACAAGGTAAAAAACTATTATTTCTCTGCTGAGAAAAAATATATTTCATAGCTGACGTTATATCAGAAGTGTTCCTGAGCAATCAGAGAGCAGAAGGCGGAGTTTTGAACGATGTCGACTGACGTCGTCATTCAAAATGGCTGCCGCCACGAACGAATTTTCATCAAAACAAGGTAAAAAACTATTATTTCTCTGCTGAGAAAAAATATATTTCACCGCTGACGTTATATCAGAAGTGTTCCTGAGCTTAACAGTTCCTAAATCAATTCACGAAATGGTCAAATCTGCTGGATATTAAATAGTTTCGGTTTGATATTTTCCAAACAGCCTCGGGTGCGCTACGAAAATAAATGATAAAAAATCGAATTTTATCTCAAATGTTTCATCTAGGCCAACAGTCAGTAAATTAAAGACATATAATTACACACTGGTGGCAGAAAAAATATCCACCGAGTGGTTTCTGAGCAATTTATCTGAATAGCCTGGACCTCACCAGACTAAACTAACAAAACTCTGCCTCCTGTTCTCTGATTGGTCCATTCAAAAATCTCCAGGAGAAATCGTTGTCTATGGCAGAGATGCCAGACCCTAGTCCAAAGTGAAGTGAAGGACAAGGGTCTGGTTTAAACCAGGCTAACAACAGAGTAATCTTAAAAACAATCTTTAAAAAAAAAAAATTGTAGTTTTGTCAAGATATCTTCCTGATCCTATCAAGCAGCTGATTCTTGGAATTTTCCGCCATTTTATCTATTCTGTCCTTGACAGTGTTGGTAAAGAGCGGGACAGTTTTCATTTTATCCAATGCATGAACCCTTTCACACATCTACTCTACAATTTTCAGGCAGGCGGGTTTCAGAAGATTTCTCCAATATTGTGCAGATTTTTAGCTTTAGTGATTAAAAGGGAACACTCAAAAGATGCTTCTGTAGCTCTGTGCAAATCACTACCAGCTCTTTCTGTCAGGTTTTTGCCCTTTTCCTCTACAGTTTTGTTTTACTTTTCTTGATTCAATCCAGGAATACCTGTCACCCTTCCTCAGCTCATGTCTCCCTGTGCCACACCTCCTCTGCTCAGTCACAGCAATCAGCTCTATCAGTTACACCTGCTCCCTTCAAAAGCCCAGCTCCACTCTCACTCAGTGCCAGATTGTTGAAAGCCTTTGCCAGTAGAAATCCAACGTTCCTTGTTCTGACTCCTGACCACGAACCTCAGCCTTGTTTTCTTGACTCCTCGCTAGTGATGGCGAGATAAAGCTTCATGAAGCACTGAGACTTTCCATTAAATAGCTCAACTCATGATCCACGCGCCACGGTGCTTCATTTGCTCTACTGCGCCATCAAGTGGACTATAAATGTAGAACCGGTAGATGGGTTAAAATAACAACTGGTTTTCGAAGCTTTGAGTTGACTAAAATAAAATAAAATAATATATGTTTGTGAGGACCTCAAAGTCTAAATTTGATCTGCAAATGATCTTAATCTGTCTTTTTGATGATGATGGATTTTTCTGTCTGCCCCTTATATTTTGAATCTCGTGCATGCAAACGAGCCAGTTCCTGAATCAGTCACATGGTACGGCCCGCTAGCGAGGCCTCAAACGTCACTACATGTGTCATCAATACACACATCGATACACGGCACGCTCCACATAAATCCTCCTGGATTACTCGACACATGCTTCGAAGCATCGACACATCACTACTCCTCGCCTTGCCTTGCCCCTGTCTGGATTTGTCTGCTTTATCTGACTACGGTATCGACCCTACTCTTCTCCTCCTTGACTATGCCTTCGGATCACGTTCTGGTACTGTATCAGCTTTCTGATCTCCTGTTTATGACTTCTGCTACATTCTCTGGACCCTGTTTCTGGATTCGTCCCTCAAGGACCATACTCAGTCAGCACCAAAGACTGCCCTCCTGCTGCAGCTCTCACTGCACAGGTGACATCACCAGGTTCAGCCTTTCTCCAGCTCTTGCCCAACCACAGACTGAGAAGGTTAGTGACTTATTCACAGCAAGTCTCAAAACTCCTCGCCCACTTAAAGGTTCAGTATGTAATTTCTGGAACATGCAGAAACTTACCCTTTGCTCTGCTGATATTCAAATTCAAGCTCTGTTTTTATTGGCTGATTCAAATTCAAGCTCTGTTTTTATTGGCTGATTCAAATTCAAGCTCTGTTTTTATTGGCTGTTTACAAACTCTGTTTTATTGGCTGGTTAACGGCGGGTCACTGTGGCTTTTTAGAAATGCTTTTAGAGAAGCAAGGGGACAATAGTTTTTTTCAGAGATTTCTTGTCTAAAATCAGTATGTCAGGAGGTAGTGACAGAGTGAAGAAATATGTTAAAAATATATTGTTAGAAAAGTTACATACAGCTCCTTTAATGGTCACCAACCTGCCTCTCTCTACAGACTGGACCCCAGCTGGAACCTGACCTCCACCAGAAGCTGCAGTTTAAATAAACCTTTTAAACCATTCCTGAGTTTGGTGTTGTTGTGCTGATCCAAACGGGTTCTTGTCACTTTCAAAGGCTTTTCTGATGTCAGTGGACCTTTTTGACTGTGCCAACTGCTTTTTTCATTCTGAAATTATTCCCTACTTTCACCAATAGTTTCATGGTATTTAGTCTCTTGGTGTCATCTGAGTTCGTTTCGCTTCATGCTGTCATTAGCTAGCTTCTAACCACAAAGTACACTCTCCGGCTGAGAGGTGTCCTGTGTCTCGATAAATCCGAAGTCAAGGTAACTTTTGAGGTATTGTCTTGTTTTCTTTTTTGATGAGGGCAAATCTGTGTTACTTTTGCAATTCTCTTGTTTTCTGTTTAGTAAAGTCTTACTGACCAGACGAGACAATTGCTTCAGCATCAAGGGTCACAGCTCACAGGTATAGGACGTAATTTTCAATGAGTGTGTATCCAACCAGCACATCTAGAGAGGCAATGGTGTGTTGTTCTGTTGGTAACCTGTCATTTTTTCCCCAAAAAATGTTATACTGTATTTTTAATATTATGGGATTTTTTTTTAAATATACAGTGTATACTGTATACAGATGTAACTGGTGTATACCTTAATGTTCTTTACTGTCACCCTGGACTTGTATCAGAGGTCAATCTATTGCACACAGACACACACACACACACACACACACACACACACGCACAAGTCAGAACTCCCGTTAGCATATAATAATAATAATGTATTTTCCTGTCATCTGCGTATGTTTCCCATACACAGACGAAATTCGTCTCTGCATTTAACCCAACCACCTACCAGGTGGTGCAGTGAGCAGCCATAGAAAGCGCCCGGGGAGCTGGAGAATTAGGTGTGCACTCATAGACACCCCAAGGTGTGTAGTGGCCGGGACGCAAACCTGCGTCCTTCGGGTTCCAAGTCAAAAGCCCTGCCACTACACCATCTTGGCTCCATAAGCACATGGAGAAACCCTATATCTGTCGCATAACAATGCCTGTTCTAAACTAGTGAAAAATGTTCTTACGTTGTCAAAAAAATGACTCCTCTGTGTGTTTTTACACATTTAAACATTCACAACTGCATGTGCTTATGTTTGTTATATATTTAATAAAACGTGAGCTTAACCAAGAGCAACGAAAACTTCATACCTTCCTCTGAGAGCTGCGCATAGCACTGATGTCCTAGCGAAGCGCTCTTAAAGTGACAGTACAAATTTTAGTTTTTGACATAATACAGTACATTATAGGAAACTCTTAAAACACAACCAAAATGAGGGTCGGATGATGTATCACTGAGATATAACTGTACGAATAATGTAGGGGCGCTATGAAGTGAAATCTTAAACACCACCATGTGTGTTGACTAATTAAGTACAATGAATTTGTTACAGATCTTATGATGTATCACTGAGATATAACAGTTTGAAAAATATAGGGGGTGCACTTGAGTCAAATGTTAAACAACATTAGCAAAGTGTCTAGAAATGCTCACAGATGATTAAACCAAATATCTGGTTCAGATCGGATGATGTATTACTGAGATATAACAGTTTGAATAATGTAGGGGGCGCACTGGAGTCATATGTTAAACCACAATATAAATGTGTTGAAGCACACTAAATCTCGTCCTGATCGGATGTTGTTTCTGTGAAATATAACTGTAGTAATAATATAGGGGGCGCTGTGGAGGATATTGACCACTTACCTTTTTGTATAGTATTTCTGTGCTTTTATGATTTTATATTTCTGTGATTTTATGATTTTATTTTTCCTTTTGTGAAGCACTTTGTGACTCTCATGTCTGTGAAATGTGCTATATAAATAAAATTTACTTACTTACTTACTTATCATGGATGCCTGTTGAAGTGGTGGATAATGATTGATCGTAGTGATTTTGGTGCACCTCGGTTCAAATCTGTGGAATTTAGAGCTAAATGTATGGAGACGGCATCACATCTGAGATTGTCACACCACCACACCCACATCCTCCAGCGAAAACTGTTCGTAATTTAAAGTAAGTCAGATCAACTTATTTTATGTCTTCTAACACAGTATCATCCTGATTAGTTTAAGGGTGTCAGAGAGGGAGCATTCCAAGTAAAAAAATATGACACTGTTCTGAGGAGGCTGGGCTTCGATGATGTCAAAGAATCGTCGGGCATCCAACAGGGATGACTCATGCCAAGTTTGGTGCATTTTGGTCTTAAAGTTATAGTGTTTTGAAATTTATGGCGTGAAGCACAAATTTGAGTCCTGGCCACGCCCCTTTAGCATAAATGAAAATGCAAGATTTTGATTACTTTTACTGTCCAATGTGTTAAGGGCATATTAACCAAGTTTGAAGGCAATCCTTCAAAATCCCTAGGAGGAGTTTGTTAAAATCCGCAATTAGAAATGCCGGAAAATGAGCCTTTGATCCAAAAAGGCTGACTTCCTGTTGGTTTTGGACCAGTGTTCCAAGATACTTTTTCATAGGTCCTGAGAACATACAGATGTTCACCGAGTTTCATAATAATCGGTCAAAAAGTGGCTTGGGGCTGAAGTTTTAAAATATTCTAGGGGGCGCTGTGAAGGCTAAAGGCCCCAATATACCTGTTTCTTTTGCCTCACGCCGCTCCGCGCCGTGGGAGCGCCGCGGGAGCGCCGCGGCAAAAGCCTTTGATCACGGGCGTGAACGCGCCAAGGTCGGATTTTACTACGCCTACGCGCGCGCGTTGATAAAGTGCCTCGCGTGTCAGCAAATGACCAATCAGCGACCTCAATTTGTCCTGCTCTGCCCGGCTGCAGCTGCACTCAGAGAGCTGCGCTTGCACAGAGTATAAAAGGGCTGCCGGTGCGCTGCACACGCGAGTCCAGCGGCGTGAGGCAAAATAAACAGGTATATTGGGGGCTTAATGGACAATTATCCTGGATTCCTGTTCAAGGGGTGGGCAATGATTGATCATACTGATTTTGGTACTCCTATGATTAAATCTGTGGATTTTAGAACCGAACGTATGGCGACGTTGCCATGCCCACATGCTCCACCCGAAACAGTAAGGGTTGGAAATCAAGTTACACCAACATATCTTGGGTCACTGGACACACTCATGCTGATTAGGTAACAGGGGTCAGATCGGGACTGTTCAACGTAAAACTTGACACTTCCTGTTGTCAGGGGGCGTGGCTTAAGTGATGTCATGAGTGATGCCACTGTGCCACAGGGCAGCTGTGGCACAGTGGTAATGGCAGTCGATCCCCGATCGGAAGGTTGGAGGTTCGAATCCCGCGTCCACCCACCATGTGTCGTTGTGTCCCTGGGCAAGACACTTAACCCCAAGTTGCTCCCGGTAGGTCTGGATGGCGCCTTGCAAGGCAGGCTACCACTACCGGTGTATGAATGTCTGAATGAATGGGTGGATGGCTGGTATTGTAAAGCGCTTTGGGGCTCCTCACAGGGGGCTGGAAAGCGCTATATAAATAAGCTCCATTTACCATTTACGATTTACCATGATTTGACCATTCGTCTTTCAGGGGATCGAATGTGGATCAATGAAGGTTTATGCATTAGGCAGTTTTCTTGTAGGTGCTATTAGCATTTCGTTTTTCATGGCGAGATGTCTAACTTTGAGGTCTGGTCCCACCCCTTCAGCATGCTTCAAAACAAACCGTTTTGATAACTTTGGCCCCCCATGCCTTATGAAGAAACTGACCAGGTTTGAAACCAATTGAGCGAAATACCTAGGAGGAGGAGTTCAAATGCAGAGGTTGTAAACAGCTAAAACGGTGTGAAATTTTGGACGGTGTTCCAAAAAGGCCACCTTCCTATTTACCGTACAATGGTGGTGCCAGAGTTTTTTTTTTTAGCTGAGTTGAGAAAGTCAATTCCACCAGGGCCCAGATCTCACCTTCTACTCATGACCCCTCAGTCTCTGTGCCCTGCTCGGCTGTTTTTGACGGCTTCGAACCTGTGACTCTGTTGTCTCTGCAGGAGGTGGTCAGCCACTTGAAGCCAACAGGTTCACCAAGTGATACTGTTCCTCCTCGTTTATTCAAAGAGGTTTTCCTCACTGTAGGTCCTTCAGTCCTTGCTCTTCTGAACAGCAGTCTGTCCTCTGGTGTGGTCCCTGGAAATTTTAAACATGCAGCTGTCCAGCCTCTCTTTAAGAAACCCACTCTTGACCCCTCTGTTCTTGCTAACTACAGGCCGATATCTGCCATTTCTTTCAAAAATTCTCGAGAAGGTTGTGTGACCAACTATCAGCATACAGTGTATTTGGAAGAATAGAACATTCTCGAGGTTTTACAGTCTGGTTTTAAAGCTCTACACAGTACAGAATCTGCTCTTTTAAAGGTTTTAACAACATATTTTTAGCAACGGACTCTGGTGACTGTGTTGTCCTCCTGCTTTTAGATTTATCATCTGCTTTTGACACCGTGGACCATGACATCTTACTTTGTCGTTTGAAGCAATGGGGGGGTGTCAGCGGTGCAGCACTGGACTGGTTTAGGTCCTACTTAGCGGAGCGTACTTTCTGTGTCCGCCTTGGTGACCACGTGTCCTCCTCTGCTCCTCTCTTGTGTGGGGTTCCTCAGGGCTCAGTCTTAGGCCCCCTCCTCTTCACGCTGTACCTGCTCCCTCTTGGCTCTATTCTTAGAAAATATGGGATCTCCTTTCATTGTTATGCGGATGATACGCAGATTTATGTCCCGCTACAGAAAAAGGACTCCAACTCTCTGGCCCCTCTGTTTTCATGTCTGGAGGACATCAAAGCCTGGATGGCTGTGAACTTTTTAAAGTTTAATGAGGGAAAGACTGAGGTGATGGTCTTTGGAAGCTCCACTGAGACTCCCAATGCAGATGTTGGTTCCTTGGCCCAGTATATCAGACCTATTGTTACAAACCTGGGGGTCAAAGTCGATGCTGGACTAAAATTAGAAAACCACATCAGAGCAGTTGTTAAAACTAGTTTTTTTCATCTGAGGCAGCTGGCTAAGGTGAAGCCGATTCTTTCTAAGCAGCATTTTGAAACAGTAGTTCACGCCTTTGTGACCACACGGCTGGACTACTGTAACACACTCTATATAGGAATCAGTGATTCCTGTATCCCTCAGCTTCAGAGGGTACAGAACGCTGCTGCACGACTTTTAACTGGCACACGAAAGTTTGACCACATTTCTCCTGTTTTAGCCTCCCTGCACTGGCTGCCCGTACATTCCAGGATTCATTTAAAAATTATTTATTTGCTTTTAAAGCGCTAAATGGTCTTGCCCCGCCCTATCTGTCCGAGTTGCTGCAGCCATACACACCCTCTCGATCCCTCAGGTCATGTGATCAGCTGCTCCTGAGTGTCCCAAAGACAAAACGCAAGCTCAGAGGAGACCGTGCTTTTGCTGTGGCAGCTCCTAAACTATGGAACGACCTTCCCTTGAACATCAGACAGGCCTCTTCCCTGTCTGTTTTTAAATCTCATCTAAAAACCCATCTCTTCTCCCTGGCCTCTGACACCTTCTGAGATGTTGACTTTTAATCATTTTAATTGCTTGTATTACCTAATTGTATGATTGCTCAACTTTTATTTTTCATTCAATTCATTCAACCTTTATTTATACAGGCTAGCCTCGTTGAGCCACGGGGACTCATTTACAAGAGGGACCTGTCTCACTCACACCAAACAACCATCCACTCTCTCACTCACACCTAGGGTCAATTTAGAGTCACCAATCAGCCTAACATGCATGTTTTTTGGTCTGTGGGAGGAAACCGGAGTACCCGGAGGAAACCCACGCATGCACGGGGAGAACATGCAAACTCCACCCAGAAAGGCCCCGGACCGGGATTTGAACCGGCAACCTTCTCGCTGAGAGGCAGCAGCTCTACCAGTTGTGCCACCGTGCTGCCCAATTATTATGTGACTTTTGATCATTCTCCATACCTTCATTGGCTTCCTGTCGCCTACAGAATTCAGTACAAAACTGCTCTCATTACACATCAATGCTTACACGGAACTTCACCAGATTATCTGAAGGATATTCTTATTCCATACTCATCCACCCGCTCGCTGCGGTCACAGAACAGCAATCTCCTTCACATTCCGAGAACCAAATTAAGGACCATGGGAGACCGGGCTTTCAGTGTGGCTGCCCCCCGTCTGTGGAACTCTCTTCCTGACTGTCTAAGAGCCCCACAGTCTGTGGTTGACTTTAAGAGCGGCTTGAAGACCTTCCTTTTCGACCAAGCATACTCTGCCTCCTCATGATTCTACTTTTGATCTTGGCTGATATTGTTATTGATTTTAATTGTTTTATTATTTGTTTTATTGACATTTAATTCTGTTGCTCCTTGTAGCACTTTGAGATTTTCATTAATGAAAAGTGCGTTATAAATTGAATTCATTATTATTATTATTATAATCATTTTAATTACCTGACTGTATGATTGTTTTGTTGTGTGTACAGCACTTTGGTCCTGTGGGTGTTTAAAGTGCTCTATAAATAAAGCTGGTGGTATGTTATGGTACTACACCACTGCTCCTACTGGCCTGAGCCTCCTGCAACAAACTTAAAGTGGCCCATGGGCCACCAGTAGATGATCATAGTTGGGGTAAGTTTTGTGGCTCTGGACATTTTAATTTAGTGAGTGAAGGAGCAGAAATGGCTCTTTGGGTCATAAAGGTTGCAGACCCCTGGGCTAGGGGCTCAGACCAAAAATCGCAGCTCTACTATGGAAGGCCTTCAGATTAAAAATAATGATTTTCAAAGTGGTAAACTCCACTTTGAACTTGGCTGCATGTAAAGTAAAGGCCCCGGCAGAGCTCTGCGTAAGGCAGTACGCCGCTGTACGCCGTACGTACGCAGAGGCACAAGCGTAGCCCCGCAGGGCACGAACGCGCAAAGCTAAAATTTTACGACCGAGTACGCAAGGCGCGTTGTCGCACAATAAACTGCCTGGCGCCGGAATGTTTTGTATGAGACACAAATGTATTAAATTCCCCTTCTTCATCCCTGATCTGGATTTTCTTTTGTTTTTTTGCCAAAAGTCAAGTAATCGCTTCCTCCTCGACTCCATGACTTAAATGATGAGAAATGAATGAATTTGTCACGAGCGAATTAAACTCATGTCCTACGTGGCTACGCGAGGTTCTGTGGATTTCCTGGTGGGCTACAAGACCAGCGCTCCATGTTTTTATTTTTTAGAACTTTTTATTAACATATAAAGTTTAGAACACCGCAGCGGCTGCAGCCTGAGCCAGCTCGTGTCTTTTTTTTTCCCCCACCGGACCTGTCAATCAATTCAGTAGGCGTGTCAGCAAATGACCAATCAGCGACCTCAGTTTTTCCCGTAGGTAAACGCTCTGCGCGCAGCTGCTCAAATTACGACAAGAATTTGGAGCGAAAACGCGAGCATTTAACGCGAGAACGAACACAGAGCTGTGCTTGTGAACGCGTGCGCACAGAACACGCGCGTAGAGCGGCGTACAGGCCGTATGCAGAGCTCTGCCTGGGCCTTAAGCGTTAAGTCCAATTCTGTCTGGGCTGAAACAGTTGGAGATTTGAGGAACTAGGTGAATTTTTATTATTAATCAGTGAAGTAGTTTTTTCACCTGGACATTCAGAGCTTTAGCTTCACATGTTTCTAACTCTCCAGACTTATGGAGACCACCAAGAAGTAAAAGTGCTTTGGGAGGCCATTCTGGAGACCTGATTCTTGCCCACTGAGGTCTGGGTTTTTGCTAATCAGTTTTGATCCTCCAGACTTTGGCTGTTCATAACTTTCACACAATGTACTACTTAAAATGTTCAAACAGCATATTTAAATTTATTCAACCTTTATACAGGTTAGTCTCATTAAGTCACGAAAACTCATTTACAAGAGAGACATATTAAATGATTAAATGATGATTCAGTGATCATTCAATGATGATTTAATTATTCCTTGTCCCTCTTTGTTTCAGCTGCATCTGTGTTTTCTCTCAACGAGGTGCAGCTCCAGAAGGATCCGGGTCACCGCAGCTCAGTGTTCCAGCCTTTAAGTAAGACTGCAGAAAACCACTCTGGTTATTGATCTTTGACTTGGTTTTAGATTTTGTAATGTGCTTGTAATTTGAGTGACATACTAAAGCTTCTATGGGAAGCCTCATAGTGCTTTTGTTGTCCTACTATGTTTTGTTTTTCACCACATCTTGTAACACTGAAGGGCTGACTGATTAATTTTGCTCATTAGCCAAGCTCTCTGAGAAACATCTGTGCTGTTGGGTAATTCTGACACACTGTTGTTGCCCAGCTCGCTGCGGAAGTGAAAATGCTTATTTAAAGGCGGTTACTAGAGCCCCAACGATATGGACAGTTTAGCTATCGCCGATACTGATATTGGGATGGGAAGGCGACCAGCGATAACTGATATAATGGCTGGAAATGTTTTAGCTTTGTCCACCCCCAATAATCTAAGTTAACAGTGAGCAGAGCAGAGCTTGTTTATTTAGCACAGCTGTTAGCAACCATGAAGCTAAGCTAATCAGATCCATGCTACGTAGTCCCATACTGACATTACAAGTGGTGTACTGGTCATAAAAACAGTCTTCCTAACGAGCTTTCACATTTTATGTCCTCCACTATTCACCATAAAGTTATCAAGTGTGTTGATATAAATGATAAATTCATACAAATAAAAACAAAACAAAGAAACAATCTTCCCTGTTCATTGTTTAAAAAGTCAGCCACATATGCTGAAGGTCTAATTAGTATTGACCGCAACAGAGTTGAATTTTCTTTGTAGAGAAGTAAAGATTTCAGACAAACAATGCATTTCATTGAGGACGACAAAGATAATGGTAAATGGAGCTTACTTATATAGCACTTTCCAGCCCCCTATGAGGGGCCCCAAGGCGCTTCACAGTACCAGGCGTCTACCCATTCATACGCACATTCATACACCGGTAGCGGTAGACTGCCACGCAAGGCGCTGCCAGTCCTACCGGGAGCAACTCGGGGTTAAGTGTCTTGTCCAGGGACACAACTAGGTATGCAGTGACCGGGGATAGAACCCGGGACCTTCCGGTCCTGAGCCGGCTGCCCGGCCTCTACACCATCTCTGCCCCATGTTACTAACACTGATATATATTTTACCTCTATGTTAGATTTATTGTTCTGGATAGTTTTACTAGCCTATGCTAGTTTATCTAAATGTTAGCTTGCTAACTTGAGAGGCATGTAGCTAATGACAAGAGGTTGGAGGACTGAAGAGAAATTGTTGTTGTTGATTTGTTTTACAGTTCAGTTAAAATAAACTTACCATGCTCTGACCAGCAAAATATGCCACACAGTATTGCTCACTGCTTCGTCTGTGCTTGCTGAAAGTGAAACTTAAGTTAACGGTAATGACTTCAAAGTAGTCTTTATACACCCTGTGCTGGATACATTGTACAAGTGCAAACACGGGGTGGCTGTGGCTGAGTGGTTAGAGCAGTCGTCCTCCAATGCAAGAGTTGGGGGTTTTATTCCACCAGCAGTCACATGCCGACGTGTCCCTGGGCAAGACACTGAACCCTTCATTGCCTCTGATGTGTGTCTCATCAGTGTATGAAAGTGATAAAGCACTGATTATTCTTTGTACAGATATAGTAGAGTGCTGTATGAATGTATAAATGAGCACACAGATTATAATGCAAAGAGCTTTGCTATCTTGATAAGATAGAAACGCACTGTATACCTGTAAGTACAGTCCATTTACCATATACAATTACAGCTGATCCAGCATTTTAGGGGTGAAAATTAGAAGTGCTTATATCAACACATAATGGGACAATTATCACAGATCCCCAATTATCATAGGTCCCCAAACATTTATATCAGCCTAAATTATCAGCCTGTCGATATATCAGTCAGGCTCTAGTGGTTACTGTCATGAAGTCCTCCTGTCAGGGTGTGTGAATGATGATGACAGATCATCAGATAAAGCTGCTGTTGTTGGATCGAACAGGACCATCTGAAGTCATCAAATGATTAAACATGTGGATCATCCGCTAAAACCAACAGGCTTTAATCTGTCCTCTTTCAGGTCGTGGAAAGAATCGAAGACAAAGCATCTTCTAGACAGAAGACAAACAGAAAGAGAAGCTGTCTTCAATGAGACCTTTGACACCTGGACGCTCACACCTGCACAAAGAAAGCCTGTCGCCTTCTCTCTCAGTAGTTCTGAATAGAACCTTGTCCTGCTCTTTATCACTGAATGCACTCAGACTTGTTCTCTGAGCACATTTACTCAACCATTAACAGCATACACGTTGCGTATACAGTATACAGTTGCACTAAAACTGTTGTTTTTGTGGCCCCTGAACACACAAAACATCTGTGCTGAAGTAAAAAACCGTCTGCAAGAGACAGCTCTGTGACGGGGTTATAAAACACATGGTATGGGGTCGTGTTTCTTAAAGGTGCACCCGTTGGTTTATGGAAGGCCGTGAAGTCAAAACTCCAACCTAAACATCAATATGGCTGCCCTGCACAAGAGAAGTAAAGTAATACAGTTTTTTCTTTTTTCTGTTGCTTTATGTCGCAATACATCAACTGTGCACAGTGTGTTGTACAGCGGTTAAATGCAGTTAAATCCATTTGTATTAGCTTGTATTGCTAACAGCAGTTAGCCTGGTTACTGAACACAGCAGTTAGCAAGACCTCTCAATGTCCATCTTGTAACAAGAACCCAATCAATTTGGGTCTTGCACCAACTTGCAAACAGACTCTTAAATGTTCAGAAGAGCCTAAAGGAAATCACTCAGTTCAAACTTTGTCAGAGAAATAAAAATACACAATATTACATATGAGAATATTAGATGGTTGCAAACAGCATTTCTAATATGCTAAAAACATGCATGTTAGGCTGCCTCTTTTCATCCATTCAACCTTTATTTATACAAGTTAAGCCCTACTCACACGGGATTGGTTTTACCTAGAGACCACATGTTGTTTGTAATAAGTACGGAGCTTGTTTGTGTTGTTAATCCCGTGGAAATTGGCCATGTCAGTAATTTGTAAAGTACAAATTCCCCGCAAATTACTTACTATTTAGCTGAACTCTGAGGTCCTGTGATAATACTAATCCAATGCAAATAGGCATCCTTGTGATTTGGACAGAAATGGGCGAGATCCAATACATAATTAGGCAGTTTTTGTATCATGGGCGCATTTTTATTTGCTTTTAGAAATGGAGGCTGCAATGGAGTGCATAAATAACCTTTTATGTCCCGGACCAACAAAAGCCTGTCGACCCATAACAGTTGCCAAAATAAAAAAAAATGCTGAAGAGAAGGAGCAAAAATCAAATGGTGGCTCACATCATGCACTGAACACACAAGTGGATATTACGCAATACACAGCGCGTTAACATCGTATCTGGAAAATGTCAGCATGATGGCTCAGTGGTTAGCACTGTCGCCTCACAGCAAGAAGGTCCTGGGTTCAATTCCCGGCTGGACCTGGGGTCTTTCTGTGTGGAGTTTGCATGTTCTTTTCGTGTTTGCATGGTTTTTTTCTGGGCGCTTGGTTTCCTCCCATAGACCAAAAACATGCATGTTAAGCTGCCTTCAGGCACAGGCCTCACTTGCAAAAGAGATCTGTAAACTCAATGGGATTTGCCTGGTTAAATAAAGGTTAATAAAAAAAAATCCGTAAATTTCAGCTAAATCTCAGGCTTTTGTTATCCTGTGCAAATGGGCCACATAAAAAGCAAACCTTGGGGAGTAATTTATTTATTACATGAGGTCACTAGGTAAAACTAATCCTGTGCGAATAGGGCTTTAGTCTCACTGAATCACAAGTACTCATTTACAAGAGAGACCTGTTTTAAACAAAAAAAATTTGCAGATGAGGTACAGAAAACAATACTCAACATAAAGCAATTAAAATAAAATAAAAGTAGTTATAAAAACTGTCAAATCAATGTGTCTTATAAAACAAGGTATTTTTCAGCATGTAGCACCAGTTTGAGGTGGAATAAGTCTGACTCAATGATGTCAAATGTAAGAAAGTTCATGCTCAACAATCCAGGTACCAAATCCAATAATTCTCAGTCGGGACATCTGGACAGTTTCTTTGTTATAGAAACGTGTCACCCTCCATCCAGAGGGCATCATCCGTCAGAGGAGTTCCAGCAAACTGGTGTCAAATGTAGACTGCAGAAGATGGAAAACCTTAGCAACTGTGTTAGCTCGACAACAAACAATTGTATTGTTAGCATAGAGACGCAAGGATGCGTCAGGAATGTTTTGACCTACATTACTTATATAAATTGTAAAACTAGTGGGTCCTAAAACTGAGCCTTGTGGCACACCATTAGTGACTGTTAAATACAGCTAGACAAAATACTATTGTGTCCAACACATTGCCTCTGATCTGAGAGATAGATAACCAACCAACAGTGTGGTCTGGCCTTCAGGCCCAGGAGCACTTTGAAAAAGGGATCTGTGATCTCCATGGAATTAATGGAATTTATTTAATTAAATAAATGTCATTCCTAATATTAATTATCTGTGGTAGCCATTAGCATCATGTTAATACTAAAAAATGAGCATTATCTAAAATTTTGCTAACCTGCATGTGCTAACTTGCTAATTAACAAAAAGAACAAACGTTTACATTTAGTTCTGTAATGAGGTTTAAGCAGAACAGACAGTATACCATTTTAAAGGGGACCTCAGATGTTTTTTTTTATTTTTATTTTTATGGTATGTCTGTGTGCTATCCAGACCCTGTTCATTCAATTTAATACACAAAATAATTCTTAGATAATAAATTATACCCTTTTTAATTCTGCCATTTTTAACTTCCGTTCTGAACAGGCTGTTTATGATAATGAGCTCTGAAGTCCACGCCCGTCAAAACTCTGTTTACATTAACTCCGCCCTCTGTAACAGCCAGTATCTCAAATCTGTTGATGTTTTAAAATTAGCTCTTTTTTTATTACTCATTTGACTTACTGTTAGTGCTAGCTTAAGATAACTTACCAAAAGCTGTCTGTGCGCGCCGCCATTAGCTGCTCCTTTTATCATTAGCCCTTCCGAATCCGAGGCTAAAAATAGCTCTTCCTCCTCCTTCGGCAACAAACAGCCCGCGTAGCTCCGCTAGTTGCATGTGGCGCTTCGATCCGCGGCTGCACATCCAATCCAGACACACAAAGTTCACAGAGCGTTTCCAGTTAATTTATCCGTATGAGGCAACCTCTGACCGGACCCACACGGTCCTCAAAAGCCAGCAGCTCCCAGCAGCTCCCAACCGTAGATGGTCCCTTCGCCGGCAGTCTGCTGGTTTTATTTCTGCCGGATGCGCGTTGGGAGCGATCGCTAATACACTAAAAATTGAACTAAAACATAAAAATAACAATTATAAAGTATTATTATGTAGATGTATATATCTAGTCTCACCCCGATCTCTCCAAAATAAAAGGCTTAAAAAAAATTAAAAAAAAGATGCCGTGGCTAGGAAACGAACCCTAGTCCTTTGGATGCCAAACCAGCTCTTTATCTCCCAGACCCACCTGGCAGTTGAGCAAAAGCAGTCCTTCATCATATAAGAAACAAATACAACCACCTACTTTTAGAACGCTGGAGTTTTGATTAGGTTTTGATGAAGTGAAAAGTATTCTTAAAATAAATAAATTGCTAATCTGAAAAGTATATCGATCAGTGGTGCTTGTACGTTTCAGACTGTCGCCCCGCGAGAGTGTGTGTGTGTACAGTTTCAACGAGACAGAGTTCAAACAAGGGTAATAAAACATTCTGGTTTTACTCAAGATGTGCTGCGTGGCTGGAGCAGGGCAAGCCCCTAGCCCCCCGGGGGCTAAATAAATGAATAAATAACTAAATGACCGCCGGGTCAGCTCCTAAACTATGGAAGCGGTTATGTCTCATATTTAAAACTAAAATGGATTAGCAGAAATGCTTTTTCATTTCAAAGTCAAGCAGCATTTTTTGACTCATAAATAAAATTTAAAATGAATAATCCAAACTGCATTTTCATTTTCTTCTTCGAGACTGCTCAATTTGTAAATTAATTAAAATGATAAATAAAATATCATTTAACATTTAATTTTCAAAATATGTCCTAGTAAAAAGGGACCAAAATTCATTTTGAAATGTCAATTTTGAAAATTAAAATGAAATAGCAGAAATGCTTTTCCATTTCAAAGTCAAGCTGCCTTTTTTGTCTCATAAATAAAATTTAAATTAAATCATTTTCATTTTCTAAATCAAGACTGCTCATTGTGTAAATTAATTAAAAAGATAAATAAAATAACGTTTAACATTTAATTTTCAAAACATGTCCCAGTAAAAAGTGACCAAAATTCATTTTGAAATGTCAATTTTGAAAATTAAAATGAAATAGCAGAAATGCTTTTTAATTTCAAAGTCAAGCTGCCTTTTTTGTCTCATAAATAAAATTTAAATTAAATCATTTTCATTTTCTAAATCAAGACTGCTCATTTTGTAGCAGAGCTCCAGAGGAAACTAAGAACAATTTGCATTTTCATTTTCACTCTCAACCGTGCTCAAAGTGTAACATTAATCAATCTCAGTTGGCAATTCCAATTGGCTGCTTCACAACGCCCACTGAATCACTGATTGGCTGTTTTAGTAGCAGGCGGAGTTTTAGACAGGAAAGTGTCCTGCTGCCGATACTTGGTTAAACAGATGCTCCCTCCAGTGCACGTGCACACACAGCTGCTCCGTTGCAGAGGCTGCAAAGATATACAGTATATGTTAGTGTTACTGAGTTTAATTTCTGTTAATAACTGATTACAAATCAGCGTTTTTTACACGAGCGTCGCCAGGATTTTCCAAGGGGCTATTCCTTAAATGCAAAACTGGAACTACATTATGCAACATATCTTCATTGGAGAAAAAAAAGAAGGAGTTTGTGTTTATGCCTGTGGTTAACACAAACTCCTTCTTTTTTAAATTTTTGAGTCAAAAAATGCTGTTTGACTTTGAAATGAAAAAGCATTTCTGCTAATCCCTTTTAATTTTAAATATGAGACACAATGGCTTCCATACTAAACTGCTCGGCAACCGTGACGTCTTTTATACTGAAGTGGGTTGAGCCGCACCAGGGGTTGCATGCGCGTAGGCAAGGGGGGTTCGGGGGGTTCGAACGAACCGCCCACTTTTAAAGGAGAAGTTGACAATGCTAAACTAATGTTCCTGGATAGTTCAATGGATAAAGCGTCTGCCTTCAGTCCCAAAGCTCGTGGGATCAAGTCCCGCATGGTACAACATTTTTTTTTTTTAATTCATTCCAAATTAAAAAAGCACAAGAAAACTATTTACAAAACAGCAAGGAATAAAACAATGCATTAAATGAAAGGAATCAGACGAAGAAAATAATCTTATCTGCCCCTTCTCAAACTATTTTTTTTTCAAACACTCGATTCAAACAACTAATTTTACATTTGTCTTTTATTGGATAAAAAAAGTAGTTAATATGCCTGTGAAGAAAGAAGAATGTGTTAACCACAGGCTGTGGTTAACACATTCTTCTTTTTTTATCCAATAAAAGAGTGTTTGAAAAAAAATAGTTTGAGAAGGGGCAGATAAGATTATTTTCTTCGTCTGATTCCTTTCATTTAATGCATTGTTTTATTTCTTGCCGTTTTGTAAATAGTTTTCTTGTGCTTTTTTAATCTGGAATGAATAAAAATAAAAATAAAATATTGTACCATGCGGGACTTGAACTCATGAGCTTTGGGACCGAAGGCAAACACTTTATCCATTGAGCTATCCAGGCACATTAATATACATTGTCAACCTCTCCTTTAAAACGAACCGCCCCCCACAAAATTCTGGCTACGCCCATGGGTTGCTAGGTGAGGGGCTGGACTAAAGGTGCGAGGTGGGTTGTCCTGTGGTTTGTGACGTCACAAACCGCAGGATTTGTAAACGAGGCGTAATTAGCCCCGAAAAATAAAAATACTTAGAGTAAATAAACCACTGGGTGCATTTTTTTGGCACTAGGACTGTTTTTTTATGAAGTAAATACCCAAAGTTGAATTAAAAAAAACATTAAAAAGTGAATTTTGCATGTGTGGTCCCCTTTAAAATGAGTCTTTTGGGCACAACATCTGCATTTCGACGGATGTGTTTAAAAAAATATTAGTTCAACCATGCTGACCTCAAAGGTTCAGTCTGCAGTTTCTGTAGAACTGCAGCACTTAGAAAAATTTCAACAAGCAAAGCATTCTGATCCCTCCCCCTCAGAGCCATATATGGCTCTGCCCCCTTGTGGTCTGTTAAAATTCAAATTCAAGCTCTGTTTTTATTGGCTGATTCAAATTCAAGCTCGGTTTTTATTGGCTGGTTACAAACTTTGTTTTTATTGGCTGGAAAATGGCGGGTCACTTTTTCTTTTTAGAAATGCTTATTTACCACCTGGAGAAGCAAGGGGACAATATTTTTTTTAGTTTTTTTCAGAGATTACCTCTCTAACATCAATCTAGTGACAGAGTGAAGAAATAAGTTAAAAATATATTGTTAGAAAAGTTACATATAGCAGCTTCAATGAAACGCAAATGTTTTATGGTGTAGTCTCCTTCTGTAAAATCTCTCTTGCCCCACGTCATAACTTCTGATCTGCTTAAGATTATTTAAAAAGTTAATCTCACTAGACATCATGTGCAGTATTCATCCCAGCTGCAAGTTCAAGGTCACAAATCAAGTAATTGGACTGCATCTATATAGCACCTTTCTATCTTACCAAGATACTCAAAGCTCTTTACACTACAATCTGTGCCCTCATTTACCCATACTAGATCTCTACAAAGCTAATTGAACAAATCATTTTAAAGAGACTAATCAGAGCTTTTATCACATTCATACACTGATGGACACACATCAGAGGCAATGAGGGGTTCAGTGTCTTGCCCAGGGACAATTCGGCATGTGACTGCTGGTGGATTTGAACCCCCAACTCTTGCATTGGGGGGCAACTGCTCTGACCACTCAGCCACAGCCGCCCAATCAAGGTCAAAGGTAATATAAGATAAGGTAATATAATATAACAACAACTAGAGAAATGTCATTTCATGTGAGAATGCAGTGTGAATGCTCATTGCTAAATGAGTTTGGCTAAAAGCAGCTAAAGAAGCTGAAACCAGCTGAAAACGCTTCATCTCTAAACTGTTAATGTGAGCTGAATCTGAACAACTGATATTTGTGTCAATAAAGGTTGAATTAATTTGCTGAAAACAGGAAAATAAAAGCTGAAATCAGCTGAAAAAAGCTTAAATGTGTAGAAAAAGCTGACTAAAGCAGAAATGTAGCAGAAATTAGCAGAATAAAATGAAATAAGCTGAGGCTGAATAGATTACAAGAAATTGAAATTAACAAAAAATAGCTGAAATGGTCAAAAAGAAGCTAAAAGGAGCTGAAGGATGCTGAAAACAGCTGAAGTAGAATGACAGCGGAAATGATCAGTAACATGTTGTAAACAGCTCAAAGGCTTTGAAGGATGTGGAGAGCTCCATTCATTTTAATGAGAAAAACATGGCGGACAAAGCTAAATATTTCAAAAGGTAAAAGTTTCACAAATAACCAAAATCAGAGCATGAATGTCCAGATGACACCACTGAGAATTATTAGGTCCTGAATGAGCCAAACATTTTGATTTTTGAATTGTTAAACAGAACATAAATTGTGGAACAGTCACTGGTTGACTTTAAAAGCAGCATAAAGACTTTTCTTTTTAAGCAAGCCTATTCTGCCTCCACATGATTTTATCTTTGATCTTAGCTGATATCATTATTGATTTTACTTGATTTTATCACTTGTTTTATTTTATTTATTTTTTAAGCAAGCCTAATCTGCATCCACATGATTTTATCTTTGATCTTAGTTGATATTATTATTGATTTTATTTGATTTTATCACTTGTTTTATTTTATTTATTTTTTAAGCAAGCCTAATCTGCCTCCACATGATTTTATCTTTGATCTTAGCTGATATCATTATTGATTTTACTTGATTTTATCACTTGTTTTATTTTATTTATTTTTTAAGCAAGCCTAATCTGCATCCACATGATTTTATCTTTGATCTTAGTCGATATTATTATTGATTTTATTTGATTTTATCACTTGTTTTATTTTGATCTTTGTTTTATTACACTTTGTAGCACTTTGAGATTTTTATTAATGAAAAGTGCATTATAAATGGAATTCATTATTATTATTATTATCATTAACAAGTTACCTGCTCCCCCCGCTCATGGGGGGAGGAGGGGGAGACACCTCTGTGTTACGCTATAGCTTAGTGCTATGTTAGTCACAGCAGTTGTTGAATGGGGTGGGAGGTTAGGATACACAAGATAAATGGAGCACTACCTCTGTAGCATCTTAGCTAGCACATCTGTATTGCATGAGAGAAGCGGAGCGTGCTCTATTCACACAAGGAGAGCTGTTGGTCAGACTATTTTTTGTTGCACCGTGCTCTCTAAAATGGTAAATATAAAAATAAATAAAACATTTATTTATTTTTTATTAAATAAAATAAAGAAAATGGTTATTGAATTAAGTGTCTACATACGTAGGTAGACATAAATAACAACTCGTTAACATTCACCAGAATGCAGGAAATGCCATCTACTTTATTTCAAATTTTCTGGGGGAGGACCCCCTGACCCCACTCCACCAGTGCCCCCCCCCCAACGCACGCACACACACACATTATAATTCTTCTGACGCCAGTGTTTATAACCATTCAGACTGTGATGGCAGGGTTCATGCTTGTGTTTGTCCTGCAGACAAAGAAACACTGTCAATCAAAAAAACACGACTACTGTAATAAAGAAACACTGTCAGTCAACAAACACAACTAATAAAACCTACGTAGAGCAGAGCAACAACCCCTTCGCATTGTTACACCAAATATTCTTAGGCCTAAGATGTTTTCACAACTTTTTGAACTGCCAAAAATACAAAAAATTAAATAAATATGAAAAACAGCCCCCAAAAAGTGAACATTTCCACAACTTTGTAGAGATATGTTGCTGCCAACAAAGTAAAAACTAGCTTACGTTTTCCTAAATATATTATGTTAAGCATAAACGTTTACAATTAGAGTAAAATATGGGTTTATGAGATTTGCAAATTTTGCATCTGTTTTATTTACATTTAGCACAACATCCAAAAATGTTTGAATTTGTGACTGTAATGTTTTATGAGCTATTATTTGGTAAACTGAGGTAAAGAATGGAATAATGAGAAATCCATTCCGAAAAGCCTGATGGAGCCAGGACTTAGCACTCTCTGGATCACAGCATGATCTGTAGAGTGTGTGTGTGTGTGTGTGTGTGTGTGTGTGGGGGGGGGGGTGTCTGGTTCTTGGATTGCTTCTGAAAGTTCTCCTACCTCAGTAGAGTAAGTAAAGAGAGGAAAGTTTGTGCTGCCCAGACCTGAGTTCACTTCTCCTGAGGGAGAGGAAGGATGATTGACGAAGGAGACAAGTCTGCAGGGCCTTCAGAGGGTTGTACAGTTTAGGACGTTAGTTATCTTCCAGCTACCCCTCTGATTCCTTCATGGCACAGCTGTTACTGTGGGTGTAGTTGTGATAAATTGTTCTATTTTAAATACTGTTATGGAGAAGAAATAATACATACAGTATGTATACACTTTATTGTCAAAAGTATTCACTCATCTCCCTTCACAGGCATATGAACTTGAATGGCATCCTGTTTTTAATCTGACAATTCATTCAAATTTATTTATACACGTTGATCTCATTGAGTTACGAGGACTCATTTTCAAGAGAGACCATGATGGCACACCTTTGCAGCTAGAACAACATCAACTCTTCTGGGAAGCCTTTCCACAAGATTTAGGCGTGTGTTTATGGGAGTTTTGGACCATTTTTTCTGGAAGCACAAATGGGAGGTCAGACGAGATGGTTGGATGAGAAGGTCTGGCATCACTAATTCATCCCAGAGGTCTAATATTGAAGCAGCATGTTTATCAGGCAGTGGAATAAGATATAACATGTTATTCAGTGAATCTACGTACCGTATTTTCCGTTGTAAATGTCGCACCGTAGTATAGGTCGCACTGTCCAATTATTGCCAAAAAATTGGAAAAATCCATAAATAGATCGCACCGATGTATAGGTCGCACCTACGTCACCACCGACGTAACACGTCATCCACCGCTGACGTGCCGCGTCACCACTGAGTCAACCCGGCAATATGGACCAAGTGTTTAGCTCTGCTGCTAATGTCTGCTAACAGAAGCTAACACGGGACTCCGCCTCTCAGAACACGAATAAAAAAATCGAATTTTATCTCAAATGATTCATCCAGGACATAGTTAAGTACATTAAAGCTCATATAATTACACTCTGTAAGCAGAAATAATATACACCAAGTGGTTTCGAAGCTATTTATAACAAACAGAAGCTAACACCAGAAGCTAACACGAGACGAGTCCGTCTCTGAAAACACGAATAAAAAATCGAATCTCATCTCAAATGATTAATCCAGGCCATAGTTAAGTACATTAATGCCTTATAATTACACACTGTAAACAGAAATAATATACATCGAGTGGTTTCGAAGCTATTTATAAGCAAACAGAAGTAAACTGAAATAAAAATGAATGCTAACAAGGGAAGTCCGCATCTCAGAACACGAATAAAAAATCTAATTTTATCTCAAATGATTCATCCAGGCCATACTTAAGTACATTAATGCCTTATAATTACACACTGTAAGCAGAAATAATATACACCGAGTGGTTTTGAAGCTATTTATAAGTAAACAGAAGTAAAACCAGAAGCTACCAGAAGCTAACACGAGACGAGTCCGTCTCTGAAAACACGAATAAAAAATCGAATCTCATCTCAAATGATTAATCCAAGCCATAGTTAAGTACATTAATGCCTTGTAATTACACTTTGTAAGCAGAAAAAAATATACACCGATTGGTTTCGAAGCTATTTATAGGCAAACAGAAGTAAACTGAAATAAAAACGAATGCTAACACGGGAAGTCCGCCTCAGAACACGAATAAAAAATCGAATCTCATCTCAACTGATTAATCCAGGCCATAGTTAAGTACATTAATGCCTTATAATTACACATTGTAAGCAGAAATAATGTATACCGAGTGGTTTCAAAGCTATTTATAAGTAAACAGAAGTAAAACCAGAAGCTACCAGAAGCTAACACAAGACGAGTCCGTCTCTGAAAACACGAATAAAAAATCTCATCTCATCTCAAATGATTATTCCAGGCCATAGTTAAGTACATTAATGCCTTGTAATTATACTCTGTAAGCAGAAAAAAATATACACCGATTGGTTTCGAAGCTATTTATAAGTAAACAGAAGTAAAACCAGAAGCTAACAGAATGCTACTAAAATATTGTTTTTTTTTATCTCAAACATCTAATAAAGCTACTCACTTGTAAACGTCCACACTGTGATTCTATTCCGTAAGTTTCAGAAAAATCCGCTGAGTGGTTCTTGACTTATCTTGCAAACAAACCGCAAACAAACAGAGCTAACAGAAGTTACATCCAGACCAGGAGGCTGACAAAGTCAATCCGAGCAGAGTAGCTTTTTTTCGAACACATGAGCTGGAAACGGTCGGTGTACTCCTCTGGAAGTGTCCCCTAGCGGCCGAAAGTGGTACTGCGCCATTTTCTGCCAAAGTGAAAGACGGTCGTAACTGAGGCAAAAATTGGTCTAAAAATATGGAAAAAAATCCATAAATAGGTTGCACTGGTGTATAGGTCGCAGGCCTTGAAAAAAACATAAAAAGGTGCAACCTATACACCGGAAAATAAGGTAGATAGAAACAAAGATGCTGTTAAGTTTGGGTTGAGACCCTGACCCAGTACATCCTCTCTGATTGAGTGTACACGTGGCAAGTAAATGCTGTCATGACACAAGAGATACTATAAAAGCTTTCTGGAAATCTGTGAAGGGGGTTCTTTTTTTGGATTCAGATGCTGTTTGGCTGATTTACCTTTTCTGCACCTCTTCAATAAACCTCAATATGTGATGTCATTAAATGGTAAATGGTCTGTACTTGTAGAGCACCTTTCTATCTGATCAAGATACTTTGTACTCAACACTCTTTACAACACAATCTGTGCCCTCATTTACACATTCATACAGCACTTTACTAGATCTTTACATAAGGCGTGTTTCCATCAAGGTTTCTAGGTGCGCATTATGAAGCATCGCATCAGAAAAGCTAAATGGAAACGGCATAATTCGAGTTAACTTCCTCTAAGTCGCTCTAAAGTTTATACGCTCGCTTGAGGTAGTTTTTGGGGAGTCGATTCAGAGCTGAGTCGGCTAAACGACAGATGGAAACAGATTAGCCGACTCAGTTCTGCCGCAGCGAACATTCACGTCACGTGACTGATCAGCTGTTTCCGCTCCGGACAACATGTAACATCGCTAAAACTAGTTGGCATGACAGAATAAATACAACTTGCCCGATAGCAACACATACCTGAAATATTCTCTCCATTTTGCCGAGATGTCTGTTTTCAAACGCTACTTCCTGTTTACTGTGGAAGTGCGTAACGCTGACGTCTGACGTATGGCGCTGACGTGTGACGTAATGACGCTGACGTCTGACGTAGAGACGCTTTGCGTGGCATTGCAGATGCGCTTCAAGCCAGTTAATGGAAACACTTCTGATCCTCATAATTTTAATTTACATTTTAGCGAAATTTTCTAAAATTCGCTCAAAAATCGAATTTAAATTGGATGGAAACATAGCTATAGACTAATCAGAGCTTTGGATCACATACATACACCGATGGGACACACATCGGAGGCAGTGAGGGATTCAGTGTCTTGCCCAAGGACAATTCAACATGTGACTGCTGGTGGAATCAAATCCCCAACTCTCCCACTGGAGGCCGACTGCTCTACCACTCGGTCACAGCTGCCCCTACCCATTAAGAGATTCAGTGCCATCAGTTTTTTTAATGAAGGATCGTCTTTGCACATTGTTTTGGCTACAACAGTTGACACCCAACACAGGACCTGGTTGACGTCAGAGCTCTGTGCATGCCAGTCAAGTTCTTCCACATTAAACTTGCTCGTTCATCTCTTTATGAACCTTGTGTGGTGCACTGGTGCGCAGTCATGTTAGAACAGAAAGAGGCCATCCCCTTCCCACAAAGTTGGTAGCATGCAATTGTCCAAAATATTGTGGTATGCTGAAGCATTGAGTTAATTTCACTGGAACTAAGCAACTGAGCCCAACTTTTGAAAAACAACCCCATCATAATCTTCCCTCCACCAAACTGTACACTTAAGGCTGGTTTATACTTCTTGTCACACGTCTTTTACCCCCCCGTTGAGTGAAAAAAAGTTGCGCAACTTCCGTCTGCACTCCCGCTGCGATCCCCCGGTGACAGCTGTCTTGTACATGGCCCCCTGTCAGAACTCTCGAACGCGGAGGTTGCGGCTCGGAGCATGGGATTGGTTCAAAGTTTGTGGGCGTTTTTTGTTTGCGCCTTTCAGCGCGAGCTGAATTTCATTAAAATATAACTACAGAAACACAAAAAAAATATGTGTTAGCTGAATATATATATTAGTGTTTCTGAGTTAAATTTTTGTTAACAACTGATTACAAATCAGCTTATTTCAGAACGAAATAACACGAAGCGCGCACCCATCAGAGCATTTCCGCCTTTCAGCGCGAGCTGAATTTCATTCAGGGGAGGGCTGTGCAGTGCGAAAACGGCTTTCCAGAAGCCGGTTTTTGTTTTTGCTTTGACATGGATAGTTTTGAAGAGAAACTCGCCGAGGCGGTCCGGTGGGAGTGCGCGTGACGTATGCAGTGGGAGGGAAGAGGGAGGGATCACTATAATGTATCCCCCAGTCTTTTCAAAGTATAAACACTCAAATGCGGTCGGTGACACACACGCAATTACGTCATCGCTGGGCACTCAACGGGGGGTAAAAGACGTGCGACAAGAAGTATAAACCAGGCTTTAGCAGCACAATGCAGTCTGACAAGTACTGTTCTGCTAGCTACCTCCAAACCCAAACTTGTCCATTAGATTGCCAGACAGAGAAGTGCGATTTGTCACTCCAGAGAATGTCTCCACTGCTGAGTCCAGTGGCAGCGTGCTTTACACTGTTGTATCTGACGCTTTGCATTGCACCTGGTGATGTAAGTCTTGGACGCAGCTGCTTGGCCATGGAAAGCCATTCCATGAAGCTCTCTACGTACTGTTCTTGAGCTAATCTGAAGGCCCTGTGAGGTTTAGAAGTCTGTAGCTACTGATTCTTCAGAACATTGGTGACCTCTCTGCTAAGTCCACTCTGTGGGTTCCTGAGAGCATCCCATTCTCTCACAAATGTTTGTAGAAGTAGTCTGCATGTCTAGGTGCTTGAGTTTATACACCTGAGGCCATGGATGTGATGGAAAACCTAAATTAAAGGATTTGAATGGGTGAGTGAATACTTTTGCCAATAAAGTCTATGTATTTTCATCTTTGGTAAGTTTTATGCTGTAAAAATATAGAGTGCTGCTTTTAAATTTGAAAAAGAAAAA
>JBBPBX010044854.1:0-24335 GCA_038048925.1 Garcialebias charrua
TCTGGAGTTTTCTTTTGTTTTTTTCCCCCAAAAGTTAAGTAATCGCTCCCTCGTCCTCCTTCTCCTCCACCCTCCTGCTGAGTAAAATGAACACGGAAATGCCTCAGGTTGTCACGAGAATTAAACTCGGGTTTTAGTTGCTGACCGAGTCCCTGCAGATTTTCTGGTCTTTTGGTGAGCTGGACCAGCGATCCATGGTTTGATTTTATTGTATTAAAACGTTTTATAACATATAAACACTGAGTTTGTGCAGCGAGAGAAAAGCTGCAGGACTCCTGGAGCAGGGGGCGGAGCAGTTGTCAAGTTCACCAGTGCACGGGGGGTGGCTCTGAGGGGAGGGAGCAGAATGCTTTCCCTGTTCAAAATATCCAATGGTTTTGTTCCTAAGCAGAGGCCACGCCTCCAGCAAGAAACGTTTCTCTATGGGAAAAGTCCAGACCCTAGTACGAAGCGAAGTGAAGGACAGGGTCTGGTTACAACCAGGCTAGGACTACCTACCTGTGAGCAAGTTTTCACTAACAAACATTAATAAAACAGCTACGTTTAAAGCTCAATTTATGGGTTCACAGTTGCTTCCTAGATGTGGAAAATGGATTTAAAATTCATTCATTTCTAAATTTTGATGCATTTTTAACATGCAGGAAAGGGTTTTACCAAAAAAAAAATTATGTCCAGAGACCCAGATTTAGCTTTTTAGATTTTTCTACCTGGATTATTGAGCATGCATCAGGGTATTTAACAAAACATTTTGTTGAATAAATGTTTTAAAACGTGCAATCACTGATCAGTTTTTTTTTAAGTGTAATGCACTTAAATGTTAAACTGAGTAAAAGTGTAAAAGGACAATTAATTTAATGTTAATATTTTTATAATTTATTTATTCTTTGCACGAATAAAAAGAAAAAATGGACTTTTGGAGTGAGTGTTCTGGTCTGGCCCCCTTGAGATCGGATTAAGTTGTATGCGGCTAATAGTTATATACCTGGAACAGGCCAAAATAAAAGAGCCCACATTTTTACTTTGAATAAATGAGCCACTGAGCTTAATAATTTCAAATTGACAATTTAGGAGGGCATCTAGCGGTGCCGTTTAGACATGAAAATATACACAATGCATAAATAAATCCAACGAGAGGGCAGATCTTAGATGGCTCAAGGAATTGGCTAATTATCATAGACTGAATACTGGCAAGGGGGTCTTAGAAAACAGTAAAATATATTTTCTAAAATAAAAGTAGGCTACAGTATTTTTTGGTTGTAGGGTAGATTGATTATTTCACTTTGAGGTAAACTAATGTTTTGGATCTGTTGTGCAGATCAGATTAAAAGATGCCTCCGTCGAAGGATCCATAATAAAGCTTGTTAACAGAAAATTAATTTGATCCTGGTCTGTTAATGATTTTTTAATTTTTTAATTTTTTAAATAGCCTCATTGAACAGTGTTGATGGAACGGCAAGAGTGAGTCTTATGAATCCCACCTCATCTATACAGAACACATAATGGTAAATATGCATTAAGATAGGCCTCTGTCAAAACACATGCAGCATCTGACTTTTGAATCTCAGCTACTGTGGTTATTGATCAGATCGGATCAGATTTAATATGAAGGTGTGTCCAGAAACTGACTCACCGTGACTTCACTGGGAAAAACAACAACAAGGCTGGACTCATATGCAACCTTGCTCAAAGAACTTTTGAGGGGCTTACGCAAGGAACGACTGAAAACAATAAAGGCACCAAAAGGAGGGCAGTGCATCAAAGAACAAAAGACTGTCCACAAAAACTTTCAGCCAAGCAGAGGCAAAGACTTTCTCAAAGAACTGTCAAAACATGGTCATCAGACACAAATGGCCAGGATATACGGTCCGGATTTGGGGGGTCCGGACGAGAATCAGAACCCAGTGAACGTCTCACTGGGGGCTGGAACAAGAGAAAGCTGAACACGTTCTCCAAACAGACAAGAGAACAAATGGTCCTGAAGTCACTCATACCAGCAAAGGCCGCACCCCATATTGATCTGTGAGGATCTGTCGTTGATCTTAGTAGCCGGGATCAAAACTACAGTTGCTATGATAAATTTTTTAATGAAACACATAGGCACATTTAGGGCCTGCTAGCGCGGGCCTCATGATTCTCAGTTATACTGTACTCAGGTGGATCTGACGACTTGCTTCTTCTGGTTCCTGTAACTCTGTGGTGAAGCTTAAGGAAAGTAATGGAAATGATCCCAGCTCCTGACCCTAGAACGAGTTAACTTTTATATTTTTGTTTTTGCAGTTATCCTTGGCGGAGTGCATGTTGGAAGTCTGATGTGTCACAAGGGGTTAGAGCTGTCATCGGGCCGGAAATCCACGGCCCTACCCTACCCGAGCCCTTAGTTTAATTACCCAAGCCCGAGGGAGCCCGCTGATTTCCTAGAAATCACCGCCCGACCCGACCCTACCCGATTAAAAAAAAAAAAAAAAAAACCACTACGTTTATTTATTAAGCTTTTACTGCGTTCTCCCACTCAGCAAAAGAACTTGATGTTGTTCTTCTGTGTTTTGATGGAGGAGGTGTGAGCGCGCTGCTCGCGGTGACTTTTGATGTTGAAGCTTCAGGAATGTCAGGAATGCGGCAACTTGTTCCGCCGCAGATGAGAGCAGTGTGCGGACGTGAGCGTGCACCTGACGCACGTCAGCTGGTGACATAATTTTGAGCTTGTTAAAGTTAGGCCACAGAAATAATGCAACTCTGTGCAAGTCGTGGATAATAATTTTGCGCTCCAGCACTTCTGCATGTCTGCGGCGCAGAAACACCTGCTGCGGAGAGTCTGTGTGTGAGGACTGGCAGTGTTGCTTCAGTTTCTCATTCCAGAGACAAACCAGGTTGGTGGGATATTTGTCACCCTCCAGTTCTCTCTGTGCACGGTAAAATGGTTCGAGAAATGTCACTAAAAAGTCCAGCATGTCGGGGGAGACGCTGTCCAGGCGCGCGCTGCGCGCCTGCTCTCTGGCTGAGTTGCGCAATTTAGTGGCTGCGCTGCGGTTTTCACCATCTAAATTCACTCTATTAATTATTTCCTCATCAGTAAACTTACTGCCTTATATTCTTTACAAGCAGATTAAAACAATTTTATATTGTGTGCATTTTTATTTAGTTTTGTTTGTGCTGTATGATTAAAAAAAAACACATCAAAGCCCGAGCCCGACCCGGCCCGCCAATCAAACGCAAAAATATGGCCCGAGCCCTACCCGAAGTCGGGTAGGGCTCGGGTAGGGTCGGGCTCGGGCGAAGAAACGACACCTCTACAAGGGGTACATTTTGGTAAACGATTATAAATTTAAAGAAAATGAGAGGATATCGTAGATTATAGTTAGCTATATGGTTGTGAAAACCGAATTAGAGGTGGCAATAGGCTAGGTTTTAGGAAACATTTTTCTGGGATCCTGACATTAGTGTTCAGGTTAAAGGATGGTAAATTTAGACACAATTTCCAATTTAACAACCAAATAACTTTGGCGTGCAGAAGTGAAACAAGGTAGAGTTTTGTTTCAAAAGGGGGACAGATGTTTCTAAAAATAGAGAGGTTGAAATTGGTCCCTAGAAATAACTAATTAGAAATAACTAGATTGTAAATGTTTCCTAAAAACAACTAGGTTGACAAATGTTCCTAGAAATAACTAATTAACTAAAAGATGGTAAATACATTTTAGTATACAAAGAATAATAAGGATAACTGATAAATTGGCGTTATAAACAAAGTTCACTTGCGTTGATATTGAGGCGGCATCGGTCTTGAACGTTTTATTTTCTTTAATCATGTCATGGAGGAAGGAGTATTGATGCAAGCATATTTCAAATGAGCAATTAACAACACTGTTTTTTTTTCCTCTGTGAAATGTGTGTGAAGCAGGATGGGGGACGCCCCTTGGAAATGTTTCCTGGCCTGCAGGCTCAAACCACTCAAACCTGAAGTGGACCTGATCAGAGGGTGTTTAGAATTATGCTCTGCCGCCGCTTGCTATGGTTTTTTTTTATTATGCTCTGCTGCCGCTTGTGATGTTATTTCTATGTGTGTAATTTATGCTATAAGCTGAGTGAAAAGGTACAGTATTTTTGTAAGTATGAACCGCCTCAAAACTACTCATAATTAACCCTAATGAAGATTAAGCCTCTTCCAAACCCAACTAACATGCATGATTCATTCTTTGTACTACTGATTTATAATTGATTGGGTGTTGTTTGCTGTGGCACATTCTGTTTATGATAGGTGGTTCCTGGAAATGCTCCAGCTGAGGGGGTTTTCTCAACGGAGTCCAGGGGAGGCAAGACCAGACAGCCCTGGTCAGTAAGGACCCGTGTGGGGTCGCTGAACGCACACCACAGGCAGTGCGTGTCAATGCCAGGGGATCCACACGGTTCAGTGTGCTCCAGCCCGTGAACCAGGAAGGAGCTAAAGGCCTAAGTTTCAGCACCCTGATAATGATTAATGATCTTCAGGTATATAATTAACGATTACAATAAGTAGTACAGTGTATATTAAACGTGTAACTAAAGGGCAAATGTACTTTTTGTTGCAACAGGAAGCTCTGGTGTAGTAGAGTCCTTCATTAAATTTAGAGCTACAAATGAGAAGGAGAGAAATAATTTTTTTACAAAGAAGCGTCAAAACAAAACTGAGAAAGACAACAAAGTATCCAAGGTATGGCTGTACACTGCAGTGCAAACACAAACTGAAATTTATATGCTATTGATTAATTTAATTCATTTTATTAAATTTTTTTCTCCCAGATTAACATTGGGATAATGAGGATGTATGGAGACTCCCTTAAGCCTGTGAGAGGAAAGTCACTTCCTGTAGAGTTTCAGCCTCAGTGGTCATCGTCGCAACTGCTCGCTGCTGCTGTAAAGAAGCAGAAGGATTTCAATATAAACATGGAAGATTGTGCCCATGTTTTATTGTATCCGGATACAAGGGAAGTCAAGAACATCCCAGGAACTGACATTCCTTTCACAATTCACAAATACAAGGAAGCAATTGGGAAGGCTTACCAACGAATTACATTGTACATTTGCACTAATGAAGATTTTCAAAACTGTTGTAAGTGCTTCTTACCTATTTTAAATCTAGTTTAAAGATTAATTTTGCTATAGTTATGGTACATTCAACACTTGCTCTTCTATAATAATAATGTCGGCGTCGTTATGTGCTTGTGTGCGTGATTTGCACTGCAAATCCATCCACAGACTCCCTATACACTCCACGCACAACCCACACATCATCATGAAGGACACACTCCATACTACCCACTTTCTCCTTAAACACAAACACACATAGTACATCTTAGGAAAAGTACCAGTAAAACAGACAGTATTTTGAAATAGTTTGTATAGTTATGGTTTTTCAACTTCAAGTGCAATCATTATATGTCAACTGCAGTATACTGTGTTCTTCACAAAGTTTTCTCTTTAACTTAATTTTATGTCCGACTGTTCAACTCTGCACAAGAGTTTCTATGTACTTGAATCTTTTATAAAAGTACAGATTGTTATATATTGAATCAGAAGATTATTGCTTTTCATAGGTTACAGTGGACAGACTTCAAGTGATGATAGTGTGGTCCATGTAAGGTTGCCATCTGGAGATAGTCCACTGTCTGACACCGTGGTCTGTTTGCATCTTTATGATATTTCTCCTTAAGTGAATTTATAAAACTGTCTTTTGTTGAGATTAAACCTGTTTTTTATATGTTCTATGCAGGTGTGGGAGGGTCCTGACAAAGCAAGCACTCCAACTCTGGAGAACAATTTGAATAGGTAAAACTAAAACACAGTTTGGTTCATATTTTGTGGCTGAGACAGTGATATCCACAGTACACTTATGTTATTCTTTTCATTTACAGACACACACAACAAGGGGCTGATCAAGTAAGATTAAACTTCCTCCCCTTTAACCGTTGAATATGTAAACATGAAACATTACACGCCTGTAATTATTTTCAAGAATTCACCAAGTCACTCACCCAAGATTAGAAATGACATTTTATTTGCTAAGTTTATGGTATTGCCACTACATGATCTGCAGTACTTATTTTTGTAAAACTAGGATGGAGGAAAAAGCAAAGTCCAGGAGCATCTAAAATCCACCGCGGGCCAGGACAACTTCTATCGGTAGGCTGTGTTGACAGGTGTGAACTTCAGAGATTGGCTGAAGTTATGTGTAGCAATTGTAAATAAGATTTTGCATAAATATTTGAAATGTTGTCCTATAGGGGCAAATAAAGGCAGTCACTAACTGAAGAGTAAAGCTCAACTAAAGGATTTTGTAACATTTCCAAATCGAGACTACTTATACCCTCAATAAAACCATTTTTTTAAATACAAACTTTGAGTAGTGTTCAAGAACTAACCAAACATGCTTGTGTTATCTGCCCTAATGTCATCATTGATTGCTAAATACTTCAATGCTTTTATCAGGTATTAAATTCCTATAATATAAATACTAAAATAAATATTATTTCATGTTTTGCTTCACAATACAGCATGTACACAAATGTGTATGCGCCCATTTTAGTTGACAGTGAGTCTGAGTCTGAGCCTGAGCCAGAGCCTGAAGAGCGTATGACGCATTCTGCAGTGGAAAGGTATTTATTACTAATTTTTTTTTTCTCCAAATCATTTTGTGTGCTTTAGGTATTTCAATTAATAGCCCACCACATGTTTTACAGCACAGACAACGTGACTATTGAAGACATTATTTCTGAGATCTCAGCAAACATAAATAAAAATTCTACCATCCGATTCAACATTAATAGAGCAAATGTGTGGGATGGAGCAGTACGAGGCTTTAAACGTGCTTCGTTTCACCCTTTGAATGACATCTTTGTAAAATTCACTGATGATGAGGTAGCTGAGGATGGAGTGGACAATGGTGGTCCCAAGCGTGAGTTCTTTACCCTTCTGATGGACTGCCTAAGAACTCGCAGAATCTTTGACGGACCCGATGAAAGAAAATGTATCACTTTTGACAGTGCAGGTATTGTTATTAAGAGAGAAGTTTTACAATTTCTTCAAAATAATGTTGACAAATGTTGGTGGATGTGGGATTAATGTGACCAAAATGTGTACAGCTGCAAAGGATGATGAATACTTTCTTGCTGGGAGGATGATTGCCACATCCATCGTTCATAGAGGTCCAGGTCCTAGGTTCTTGGCAGAGATGCTGTACCAGCACCTCACAGGAACAACTGACACTGAAGGCCAGATAGAAGATATCACAGACAACACCATGAAAGCTTCATTGCTGGAGGTAGGATGATATTATTGACTAAACTTTAGTAAATAAAACCATTTTTTCTGACGTTGTTACACAGACAATAAATTTATAATTTCTACAACCTCTAACCTCTGAGCAGACACAATATGCGACCCCCATGCTATACAGTATAGTATTTTGGAAATCACTGATGTAAAGCTAAAAAAACATAGTGTTTTGACATAACACTGCCCCCTGCAGTCTATTTTTCTTTAAACACCTTCAATTGTGACTAAAGCATTACCGGGTACCGTACATTACTTTATGTTTTTGGTCATTGTTCTCGACCGTAGATATCCAGTGCAGCTACCTTGGATGAACTACATCGGTCAGTTGACAGACATGCCAGCATCTTGCAAACTGCGGTTGCTTTCAGTAACCTGTAAATGTGGATAACAAAAAGAAGATTGTGAAGGATTTCATGCAGTGGTACATCATTTACCGCAACCTTTTCTCAATAAGCAGGTAGTGTTTGCCATCTCTATTATATTAATTTCTATTTTATGTTTTCAATTTAAACGAGAATAAGTAGTTGAACATGTCACATGGACAGTTACTTGTTTGTTGTTGTGTTGAGACGTTTCACCGTCCATCTGTCCATATGACCTGAAAAATCAATGTAGAATTTTTGTACATGGGTTATTGAGCATGTACTCTGATGTCTTGAATCACTTCGACTGTGGTTGGCTGGGAGGAGTCAAGGGGTGAGAGGACAGGCCCCAGAAACCATCTTACCACCAACAAACTGGTGTCCACTGTAGGAGCTTGCTTGATAGGGAAAACAGTTTGTATGAGACTGAAGAAGTCTTTCAGATGAAAGACAAAATGTTTCTACGTTTTTTGTTTTGTGTTTTGAACGCTAGAGGACCTGACTTCACATTTTGTGAGTTTGTATGTTATTCTCAGACTGATGAAGCCCTTCGGATGGAGGGCGAAACGTCTCTCTCAAAAAAGGAACTGAGTACATCATTTGTGTCAAACTCAAGTCCCGAGGGCAAAATATGGCCCTCGTTTACATCGTACCTCCCCTCCCCCAGATCATATATGAAACGTAAAGTAGTTCAGAGTTTTGTCAGTAATATTAGATTATGATGTCCAAAGCACAACAGAGAACATCAAACTGGTTGAGGAACCTGTGACCAAGAAAAGATGTTTGGTATCTAACTTGACTCAATGTAGATTCAGAAACTTGTTTTGAATTTTGTTTATAATTTAGACCCCATTTTGTAAGAGAGTTTGACAGCCCTGTTCTAAATGTTTTCTAGATTCAAGGATGGGCTTTCAACAATGGATTTTATGAATGCTTTGGAGCAGCATGCATCTGTGTTCAGGCCCTTCATGTGCACAACTGAGGAACAGCTGACGGCTGCAATATTAGAGGAAATCTTTGAGTTTCAGCTCAGTGAAAAGGGCAGCACCCGACGACAAGAAGAAACCAGAGTACTAGGATTCTGGAGAGACTATCTCCTTGAGACAGAAGGTTTATTTTCTTAAAATTATGTATCGCTTCCTTCTCCTATGAATTTTATTGTGACATATTTAACTCAACTCATTACTTCCTTTTCAGGACAACAAAAAGGGCTCTCACTGAAGGACATCCTGATGTTTGCCACTGGTCTAAACACGCTGCCTCCGTCCGGACTTCAGCCACAACCCAAACGGATGTTTCAATCAAAATCGCGATTTCCAGTCAGCAGCACCTGCGCAAACACAATAAAAATACCAATATCAAAGACATATGGTCAGTTCAAAAATGACATGGACTTTGGGATTCAAAACGCTCCTGGATTTGGACTTTATTAAGTGCAAGTACTGCACAGTGTAACAACACAAAAGTTTGAATGTTCACCTTTTAAAGAATCTGTTAACATGTGAAACCTGTTCTATGAAAGTTTTGATACTGTAACATTGTGGTTGATACAATTAAAGTTGGACTCACATTTATTTACAAGTCTGCCATGTTTTTCAGTGTGATGTAGTTTTCCACACAGGATTCCCAGGTCAACGGAAGCAACAAGCCACTCTGTCTCTAGATATCCTCAAACTGTGCCTGAAGATGCTCATCGCCACATTCAATGGAGTTTGACTCGGTCACTCCCATAAACGGTCTCAATTCCTCCTGGGAGATTGTGAAGCCACACTCTCTTCCACCAAACCTAACAGTTAAATATGTACAGTACACATAGTTCAGTGATATGTTAACATTTCTTCAGTCGTTTGGAAATGAAGAATTTAAAATTAACTGAAAAAAATAGAATAAAAAGTCACATTAACACATGGATTAACACATGGCTGCTTATTTATTGTTGATCAAAATATTTTTTGAATGAATGAACTTTATTTAAAACGGGACAATGTACAACTCAAATATAAGTCACCATTTGAAGCGCTGTACCTATTTATAGCTAAAGCTAATTTGCATATGCAGTCCCATGAAAATAGTTATTTGAAAGCTGCCAAACAAATAACAAATTGACTAATGTAAATTAAACAAATGTGAAGAAAAAAATTCATACAAACCTGTGAGGTAGGTGGTACATGACATCTGGTTTACCAGACGGACAGCGAGACTGTTTTACAGGTCTGATGGTATGTGTGTTCCATCTTTCCTTGCATTCGTCAAGGTCTCTTTGGAGCATACCCATGAACACAAACCGCACTAGACATGTGTGTTCATGACTGCCACTAAACAGATGTCTCTCCCTCAGATCACTCATCAGATCCATCCAGAACTGAGACCTACAACAAAGTACAATTAGAACTGATTTTGAACAATTCAGCAGAAAGGACAAAAAAGGTCTAGAATGTAACATTAGCGCAAATATCACAAGAAATTGATCGTCAACAACCTCACCTCTGTTTTCGGAAATATGACCACCAGCTTTCTATGCGCTGGTTTGCTGTAGAGGAGCCATACATATGACTGTCAGCCCGGGCAAAGTCATCGGTGTGGGATGATCTTAATGCACAATGCATTGCCGCCATTGTACCGTTTTCAGTGCCACAGTCTGTGCGAAGGCGCGATGATATGGTGCCAAGCCCAGAGACACATTGCACATAGTTGTGAGCAATCACTCCAGGATCATTATTGCTAGCTTGACACACCAACCATAGCACCTTGCGGGAATACCCATCTATGCAGCCACTAATTGCCAAGCCATAGGGCTTTAATTTGTCATAACCATCTACGTGCCAGACTTGGTTTGGTCCACAAGATCTATAAGCTCTTCTTATAAATCTTCGTCTTGCACGCAGTTGTACTCCTGAGGGATTAAGTTCCACCATCAAAGCCATGACATCATCCCTTCGCACAGTCAGACAGTACTTTGAACGCAGAGTCTGCCACATCAAACGATAGCCATAATGCTGGCCTGGTCCCTGTAATTCTTCTTCAATAGCAGCACGTACCAAATGAAGAGGCGAGTAATTTTTTTGTCTTGAAAGTGATATATTTTTTAATTTGCTCTTTAAAGAGCAAAGGCTCATTTTAACATTGTGAGTCTTTTCCAAGACATCAACAATTTCTGAATAACTGTAGCCTTTATAAAAGTAAGTTCTGATCAGATCCTCTTCTGAGCGGGTGTCCAGCTCTGACCCTGGCAAACAAAATACAATATCAATTATTTTACTGTCCAACAATGATGAAAGGGAGCAGCAAAGGGACATGTAATTAAAGCAAGGTTCACACAAAGACAGAATATTAAATAAGTAAAAACAGAATAAAGAATAAAATACTGTACAGTAAGGGCAAACATTCAAACATATATACTGTGCAGTTATTAAAAGTTTCATAAAAATACCGTACTCCAGCCCATATGAATGTACAGTAGTGTAGATGGGTTTTCTTTTGTTACTTACCGGTGTCTTCACCTTGTGCCAAGAATTGAACATTTTTCCCACATGAAAAGCAGAACACTTCAACTGTCCCCAGATTTTGACCACAGAAGGGGCAAAACATGGCCACCTAAAGAACAAAAAAGGTATACACAAAGGTACATAAAGAGAGAGGCCACTTTAGGAACAGATGAGTTTCAATATTCCTGCTGTTTCTGTGTTTGTACGATCCGTCTCCCTTATTCATAGTCTTTTTTTTAAATATATTTTTATTAGGAGAAGAGAGAATAGATACAAGCAAACACAATATTAGTTATCCATAACATAATATACCATGTAATACATAACTTCTTCATAACATCAAATAAGAACATCAACACAAATCCAAGTACAGTAAACAAGATATCTCCTATTAATATTTTTCTTTTTCTTACATGATTTAACAAAATACAACAAATACACACATAAGGAAAAAATAACTAGATAATTAATTAAATAAAAAATAGAAGTGGAGAAAGAAAGAAAAAAGAAAATAATAATAATAAACTAGAAAGTTCCGGAGAAACTTTGACGGGGGCTGCCAGGCTGTTGCCAGACATCTTGAATCAAAATGGCTCCAAATGTTAATCAGTTCTAGAGATACATCTGATAAATACTTTCTATGAGTTTCAAACAGTAGCTACCAACAGTGAGTATATTTTCATCAGATTCTAAATCATGTGACTTGACAGCAGCAGTTTGTGTGAGGAGTGTTCTCCCGTTCATTTTCAATGGGGAAATAGGGCAACTTTGTTAGCAAAATACATCGCCATGGTAACTCCGATTGCTTATAAAAGTAATAGCACACATCTCTGAGTCGGGCCGGTCGTTTTGATATAACTTTTGTGGGGGTTCACTTTGTGGTTCGGTCCGTATTAAAGTTGAAAAAGATAACTTTTTCTGGTGTAGAATAATAAGTGGGCAGTAACCAACTAGTTCCTGGATTTGGAGATTCATTACGTCTTTGTTCGCAAATTACGTTGCCATGGTAACTCGAAATGCCAATAAAAGTAATAGCACACATCAGGGGGCCGAGCCAGTCGTTTTGATATAACTTTTGTGGGGGTAGACATTGTGGTTCGGGCCGCATTAACGCTCGACGACAATGTAGACACACGTTCGAGCAGGATAACAATAGGTGGCTTCCATGCATTTACATGCAATGGCAGCCCCCAACTAGAAAGTTCCGGAGAAACTTTGACGGGGGCTGCCAGGCTGTTGCCAGACATCTTGAATCAAAATGGCTCCAAATGTTAATCAGTTCTAGAGATACATTTGATAAATACTTTCTATGAGTTTCAAACAGTACCAACAGTGAGTATGTTTTCATCAGATTCTAAATCATGTGACTTGACAGCAGCAGTTTGTGTGAGGAGTGTTCTCCCATTCATTTTCAATGGGGAAATATGGCAACTTTGTTAGCAAAATACATCGCCATGGTAACTCCGATTGCTTAGAAAAGTAATAGCACACATCTCTGAGTCGGGCCGGTCGTTTTGATATAACTTTTGTGGGGGTTCACTTTGTGGTTCGGTCCGTATTAAAGTTGAAAAAGATAACTTTTTCTGGTGTAGAATAATAAGTGGGCAGTAACCAACTAGTTCCTGGATTTGGAGATTCATTACGTCTTTGTTCGCAAATTACGTTGCCATGGTAAGTCGAAATGCCAATAAAAGTAATAGCACACATCAGGGGGCCGAGCCAGTCGTTTTGATATAACTTTTGTGGGGGTAGACATTGTGGTTCGGGCCGCATTAACGCTCGACGACAATGTACACACACGTTCGAGCACAATAACAATAGGTGGCTTCCATGCATTTACATGCAATGGCAGCCCCCAAATAAAATGTGGGGTATTACAATCAATCCAGATGGGGGTATTTCAATCAATCCAGATGAAGAGAATGAAGAGCGTGAAAAAATGTCATGAAAGGACTCCATATTTTATAAAATTTTGCGGAATTGCCTTTCATTGAATATCTAATCATCTCCAGTTTTAGAAAAGACATGGTATCTTTTAGCCACTGCCCAGTAGAGGGTGGTTTAGTTGATTTCCAATGAAAAAGAAGACGGCGTCTTGCCAATAAGGAAGTAAATGATAAAATATTCAATTGATCCGAAGTGAACTTTTTATAGTTAACTGGAAGCCCAAATATCGCAACATGGGGTGAGGGTTCAATGACCATAGAGAGAATCTTTGACATTGTATCAAAGTAATTCTGCCAAAAACTATGAAGTGATGCACAGGAATAAAACATGTGAGTTAAATTACAAGAAGGTGCATGACATTTATCACATTTGTCAGAAACGGAAGGGAAGAATTGCGACAGGCGAGTTTTAGAGAAATGAACCCTAAAAAGAACTTTAAACTGTATAAGCGAAAGTCGAGCACAGATTGAACTTGAATGAATTTTCTTAAGAGCATTATTCCACCAATCCTCTCCCAAATTTAGACCCAGTTCGAGCTCCCAAGCCGCCTTGATCTTGGTAATGGGTGAAGAATCTAGAGAAAGAATTTCATTATAAACTTTAGAGATATATGACTTTTGAAGAGGATCCCAACTCAGAAACATCTCCCATTGCAAGTTCTGCGGCTTGGAAGGGAAATCAGAAAACAGAGTCTTAGCACAATGTCTAATTTGAAAATAACGAAATAGATGAGAAGGAGGGAGATGAAATTCAACTGAGAGGTCCGTAAAAGTGGAAAAGATACCTTCTTTATAGAGGTCATTAAAACATATCAGCCCTTTATTACCCCATAATAAAAATGCTGAATCTGTGAGTGCTGGTTGAAATAAGTGATTTTTCAGTAAGGGAGTAAGTGTAGATGCTGAATTAAATTTGAAGTGCCTCCTAAACTGACACCAAATTTTTAAAACAGAACGAACTACTGGATTGTTAGTGAAACGAGACAAGTTAGATGTAGTAGGAGAAGTAATAAGAGCACTTAATGAGGACTGGGAGCAGGATAATGACTCCAACTTGCACCATGGGAAGTCAAAAGATCCAAACCAATATGAAATCTTGTGAATATGGGCCGCCCAATAATAAAGCTGAAAATTAGGAAGTGACAATCCACCATTGAATTTGCATCTATGCAGTGTGGTTTTGCTGATTCTGGGTGATTTTCCACACCATATAAAGCCAGAAATAACTTGATCTAGTGTTTTAAAGAAATGTTTTGGCAGAAATAGTGGGAGAGAATTGAAGAAAAATAAGAATCTGGGTAAAACATTCATTTTAATTACATTGATTCTACCTATAAGTGAGAGAGGCAAACTATTCCATCTTTGGAGGTCCAATTTAATTTTAGAAATTAAAGGCAAAAAATTAGCATCAAAAAGAGAACTTAATGATCTTGTTACATTAACACCCAGATACTTAAAACCAGAGCTGCTCAATTTAAATGGTATGTCACAGTTCAAAAGCTTTAATGCAGCTGCGTTAATTGGATAACATTCACTTTTAGCAATATTTACTTTATAACCAGAAAATGATCCAAATCTCTGAAAAGCAGATAAAATTGATGAAATTGAAAGAGTAGGATTTGAAACATATAACAGTAAATCATCAGCATAAAGAGATAGTTTGAATTCAGAACCTAATCGGGAAAGCCCAGTAAAAATGTTAGATGTCCTTAAAAAAATTGAAAGCGGCTCAATGGCCAGAGCAAACAATAGGGGGGATAATGGACATCCTTGTCTTGTGCCACGAAAAAGTCTAAAAAAACTAGATTGAATACCATTAGAAGAGACACTAGCATGAGGAGAAATGTAGAACAGACGTATCCAAGAAATAAATGCATCACCCAATCCAAACTTCCTTAAAACTGCAAATAAATAATCCCATTCAACTCTGTCAAACGCTTTCTCAGCGTCAATCGAGATAACTACTTCAGGTGTTTCAGTAGTGGTTTTGGAATAAATAATGTTTAAAAGTGTACGGATATTAAAAAATAGTTGTCTCCCCTTAACAAATCCAGTTTGTTCATGTGAAACAATAGTTGGAACTATATTTTCAAGACGACAAGCCAAAGCCTTAGCAAGAATCTTAGCATCTACATTTATTAAAGATAAAGGTCTATATGAACTACAAAGATTAGGATCTTTATCTTTTTTTAAGAGGAGACTAATAGAGGCTTGTGTTAAAGTATGGGGGAGATTACCCTTTTGTAATGATTCGATGTATACAGCATGAAGTATCGGAAAAAGCCTGTCCTGGAATTTTTTTAAAAAATTCAACAGGAAATCCATCTGGACCAGGAGCTTTGTTGCTTTGCATGTTTTTCAGGGCAGTAACAATCTCCTCAATGGATAAAGGCAAATCAAGTTCCCTAGCAACATTTGAATTTATCACAGGAAACTTGAGACTATCAAGAAACTGATTCATTTCATTAGGATTAGATGGAAATTGAGATTTAAATAACGAAGAATAAAATGACTGAAAAACTGAATTAATAGTATTGGGATCGTGATGCAAAGTGCCTGATGAGTCCATTATCTGTGGGATCATCTGCGAAGCTGCCCGACGACGCAGCTGATGAGCGAGTAATCGGTTAGCCTTGTCCCCATGTTCATAATAAGTAGAACATGATCGTAAAAGAAGACGCTCTGCCTCATTGGTGGTGATAAGATCAAATTTAGTTTGTAAGTCAACCCGCTGTTTAAATAAACTAGGTGAGGGAGAGTCAGCAATTTGTTGATCAAGATTAGTAATATTAACACTCAGTTCTAGCAATTTAGCCTTACGCATCTTAATCAAATGGGCGGAATATGAAATTATTTGCCCTCGTAAAAACGCTTTTAGTGATTCCCATAGTAAAGAATATGAGATTGGATCATTCTCGTTTTGGTTTATTGTAATGAAATCATCAATTTGAGCTGAAATAAATGTATTAAACTTTTCATCTGAAAGAAGAAGGGGGTTGAATCTCCAAGGTGTGACATACCGATGTTGAAAAGCAAACTTAATATCTAATGAAAGAGGAGCATGATCAGAAATTACAATAGGCTGATAATCAACAGATAGAACATTTGGTAACAGCTTAGTGTCAACAAAAAAATAATCAATACGAGAGAAAGACTGATGTAAATGGGAAAAAAAAGAAAATTTCTTGATTTGGGGATTATAAAATCTCCAAGGATCAACACATCCATTTTTTGACATAAAATCCGAAAGTGATCTAGCCATTAATGATGGAACCAATCTGCGTGGGTGAGACCTATCTAAATTGGGGTCGGTGACACAGTTCATATCCCCGCCTACTATGACGAAATTATTGTCTAAAGAAGGAAGAGATTCAAATAGTTTATTCATAAATCTTGGATCATCAAAATTAGGAGCATATATATTAACTAGCAGAACTGGGATATGAAATAAAGTACCAGAAACGATTAAATATCTGCCGTTTTTATCTGATATAACTTTAGAAGCTGAGAAATGAATAGATTTACCAACTAAAATAGCAACCCCCCTGGCTTTAGAATTGAAATTTGAATGAAACACCTGAGAAACCCAAGAACATTTTAGCCTGAGCTGATCTTTGATACGCATATGGGTTTCCTGTAAAAACACTAGATCAGCTTTGAGACGTTTCAAATGGGCAAAAATTTTTGACCTCTTAACTGGGCTGCCCATACCTTTAATATTCCAGCTCAAAAATCTCACAGAAGAGCCCATTTGTGGAATATTCACATTATTATCATTAGACATATTTCAAATGAATTGGAGAAAAAGGCACAAAAACAATCTGAATATAATGCAATGCTCCCCACACAAAACAAAATGCACACACCCAAAAAAAAGAGAATAAAATAAAACAAATAAACACCCCCCACCACCCCCCTCCCCACAGCACTTACAACGACCCCATCCCCAAACGATGGAGTACCCAGTGCAGACTCCAGACGGAGTCAAAACTCTAAAGTTTATGCTTACGGTTTGTAGCAACGTAGTAGCAGAAAAGCTGCAGTTTGAGCTCCCACAAGCTCATCAGGATTCATCAATGTGGCACATCTTTGGAAAGTTTTAAGTCTTCAGTGAGTTGATGAAGACAGTGGCCTCTTCTGGTGAAGTAAACTCCCTCTCTGTGCCGTTATGCGTGACCCGAAGTCGCGCTGGATAGAGCAGTCCAAAACGGATCCCAGGGATCTCCCGCAGCTGCCGGCGAACCTCATTAAAAGCCGCGCGTGCACGTGCCGTCCTCGGCGTGTGGTCAGGGAAAACAGGCCCTCACTGGCGGCGGCCATTTTGCAACAATTTAGGCTTATCTTTTACAAGTTTTTGTGGGCAGTAGAGTAATAACTTTTAGAACGTATTTAAACACCTAAAAACTTTCTAACAAAAATATGTATAACCCAAAACAGTATCTATTTAATTAAATTCAATCAAGTATGTGTAATAGCACTAAATTACCACTGAAGTCCTCTTTAGGCACTTCACAAAGCACACAAAAGTCAACTTAGTATTATTAATCAAAGTATTTTCAAAATGGTTTTCCTTCTTAAAGACAGGTGAGGCCAACTAATTCTGAAATCTGATCAAGTCACTAACCGTGTTTGTATCTATTTTCCAATTCAAACCCTGAGCGAGCCCTTGAAAGTTCGCAAAAATGCAAACTAAATCCATGCGAATCAGAAATGTCTCCCTCAACTGGCCCGAAACGCATTCACCAGGCCACGCAGAGCGGCATTACGTCAGACGTCGGCGTCATTACGTCAGACGTCAGCGTTACGCATGTCTACAGTAAACAGGAAGTAGCGGTTGAAAACAGAAACCGAACCACATATCTCGGCAAAATGGAGAGAATATTTCAGGTACGTGTTGGTATCGAGCGAGTTGTATTTATTCTGTCATGCCAACTAGTTTTAGCGATGTTACATGTTGTCCGGAGACGAAGTCACGTGATGTAAATGTTCGCTACGGCAGAACCGAGTCGGCAAATCTGCTTCCATGTCTCATTTTGTGCATCGGCTCTGATGCGAAGAAGTTAATTAAAATCATGCCATTTTCCATTCAGCTTTTCTGATGTGATTACTTCAAGATACGCATCAAAAACCTTGATGGAAACGTTGCTACTGTTCCACCTAATGCTGTTGTGTGTGTGTGTGTGTGTGTGTGTGTGTGTGTGTGTGTGTGTGTGTGTGTGTGTGTGTGTGTGTATGTGTGTGTGTGTGTGTGTGTGTGTGTGTGAGTGAGTATGCGTGTGTCTCCCCTGGTGGTCTATCCACTTACTGAAACTCACTTGCTGAAACTCAGTTTTCCACACAACTAATTTCCAAAATTCCTTTCTGCCAAGCCTCTCTGACTGTCAATATCTGTCAATCTCATGTCACCTCCACAACTCAAACCTGCCTAAAGGCACGAAACCAGTTTGTTGTGTTTTGTTTCTCCCAAAAACTCAAATTACCAGTTTTTAGCTCGGACAGCTTCACCAAACAGAATACTAGTTTCAGTTCAGAATAGCTTGGCAACAAGCATTCTTCCTTTAAAGTAACTTTGTAACTTTGCAGCTTTTCTATGTACTCAGGAGTAAACAGAAAGCATTTAATAAATCACAAACAGAAAAAAACATGAACTTCTTCTTTTGTGTCAGAACTTATGTTGGGATTGTCTGTGGTTAGTCACGGTGGATAGCCACCTCTAGAATTAGAAATGTTCCCTGTAACAGGAAAAACTGCCTCTGCGTGTAGAACGTCCTCTATGTTGTTGAGAGAAAGGTTCTAGACAATTTCGCGCAAAATGGCCGCCCACATTGCTATTCCAGCAATTATAGGAATCATCTTGTTGTGGTGAACGGAAAGACTGTGGTCTGGACCTGTTAACACCACGGCCTCTTTGTTTCCTACATCCACTTCTGTAATTAGGTGTCATTGGGGCAGTGTAGCAAATTTCTGAGTTTGCTAATGGAATTGCAATACTAACTGCCTTTTTAACTTCCTCAAGGGTCCGTGGTCGAAGGACCAGGGCAAATTGAGGAGCACCATCAGCACTTCCAGCTGGGTTCATAATTTGGATGAGGGGGAAGATGTCAGAAGGACCAGTTTGGTCAGAGTGTGTGACCTATGTGGTCCCTGTTGTGTCATTCAGGGCTTCTGCCTGAGGCCTGGTCACCACCTGGCTGGCTGGGTGTGTCTGTTGAGACTTGTTTGTGTCAGTCAACTGGTTAACAGGACAAAGACTTTCAGGTGTGTTCATAGTTGCAGGCACTTTTATGTGGGAGGTAACTGACTGATCTGATTTTATTTACCCCTGGCTAAGTCTTGCTGCTACCCATTTTAGTTGTGTTTTATGCGTTGTGTTTTTTATTAATATATTTGTGTGGACAATATCAACTGGAAATGTTTCAAACAAACTTTCTAGCGCCCCCTGGAGGTCAGGCTTCTAGGTATTTCAGAGGGAAATCCCTGGACCACCACTTTGAGCTTCTAAGCTTGAGGGCAAAAGAAATTTTAGACCCAGTAATATTGTCCACCTAAAATCCTAATAGAAGCTTGTAAGAGCCGTTACCGTGATTTTTAGTTATCACCGCCAGGTATCCGAATCACAGTAATGCTCGAACGTACCTCTCATTCATTCATGTGTTCATTCATACTCATGTACACAAAACAATTTTAAAACAATCTGCGCATCTAAAATGTCATCCTTCAGCTGAAATCGCACTTGTACCCAAATTGTACATTCAAATATCTCTCCATACAGATAGGAAAGAAAAAGAATCCCAAAAGTAACGCGTTTTAAATTCACTATTCCTTCCTTGAGCCTCACTTTTATGCCCAATAAAGCTATTGGAAAAAATTAGTTTCACTGTAAATTTTCCTCACTTTTAAAAAGGTTTTAAACTCATACAGCCAACCTCGTGTACACCATAGCCTTGACTTTAGAAAATATAAGTTTAACCTAAATTGGAAGGTCTTGGCTCAGTGTTTAACTACCCGTATTTCTGTCCTATTTTTTCTATATACAAGGAATTCCTGTTTATACTCACTTTCTTGTCAAATGTGTGATGTTCGTGTGGACGTTGTCAAACTGTTTACGACGACAGTCCAAGTCAGGCCTAAAAAGCTGGCCTGGAATGGGAAAGATCAACCCTCCAAGACTGTCCGGTATGCTGTGCACGGCCTTCAGCTACCTTCATCGGACCCTCGTCGCAGAACAGGAATGAGGAACATCCCGGGTGCACGGCACCAGAAATGATGGGTTTTCTTAAACCAAACCCTGCAGCAACATTTTACTAAAAAGGAATCATACACATGACAAGAGTTAAAAACAGTGGTATATTTAACTTTGCAAAGGGGAACTTGTCTCTGTCTGAGACAAGCCAGAATTGAATAGGTTCACATTGGCTTTTATACAATGGTAGTTGGTGGAAAAACAGGTTAGACAATTATCACACAAAGATGTTTTTCGGTTCTGACTGAGAAAGAGAACAAACAGGTCTTAAAACAAAAGAGAACATTCTTATGAAACAAAAGAAACATTCTTTCGGTGCTTTGGTTTCGGTAAACAGTTTGTTGTGTAAGAAAAATACTTAAACAGGGAATTAACACAGATTGATCTAGGTTTGCAGAAGTAGAGTTTTTCATATTATATAAGTTTTTAGATGATAAACATTTGAATACTCTAACAAGAAGTTGCTAAACTTCATCGTAATTAATGACCAACAGCTATCAGCTGTAGAAAATGAAGGATTTCACAGCTTTATACTTGCAGCCAAGATATAGTTTACCCTCCAGGACATATTTATCAGTACAACAGTAGACAATCATAAAAAAGCTTATTAATTAAAAATTACAAGAAAACTGTATAAAAAACATAAACAGCTACATTATAAAGCAATGTAAAATACTTAAAACAGAAACATGTCTGTGTTGGTTTATGCCATGAATTTAGCAGATGTAAAGCCATTTAATATTTAATTTAATTTATTTATTTGTTCATTTAAAAGAGACAAAAAACAAATTAATCAAAAAGAAAACAATGAATGAAAAGAGTGCAGAAAGAAGAAAAAAATGATTATACCACCCCCTTATTTAAAAGAATATATAAAATAACTTTAAACAATTAATCACTTAACTTAATCACTTTAATATCCACTTTAAAGCTAGGAATAAAAAAAACATTTTGTATTAGCAGAATTTAATTATAACTTTGAAACTTATCTAACATTAATAAAACTTACTTCAAGTTCCCTTTTTGGACATGCATGCATATATATGTACACATTGTACTTGAGTGGAGATTATTACAGCCTCACATAAAATCACTGATGATGATGATGTCTGTATCGGCCGATATCTAGGTTTAAGTATTGGGATTGGATCAAAAGTTTTTTTTAAATGGATCGGTGTATCCCTGGCTTTAATTAAGGATTTGCCGGGGAACAGCATTATCAGCGCAATTCATAGTGATTACATTCAATATTCAGCAAACTGGATAATAAAGAGCACATTCGAGAATTAGGAAAACTTCCTATTGGCTGACTTTGATGCTCTAAGGACAGGGAAGCCACTGAGATGGAAATTTCCTACCTCCGATGAGCTGAGTTAGGGAATCTTGAGTCTTCGAGCTTCGATGGTCCACTGAGGGGGAATCCACTGTATCTCGTAGGGACGGCCACGCCCTTGGAGCCCCAAAAGTGCTAAGACCCCTAAATCTCCCAATGTTTTTTAATCAACCAACAAGATCGTTCTCCAAGCAGTTAAAATCCAGTCGGTGGAAATGGCTTTTGAGCAAAAGGAATCCAGGATGGTACTCTCGTTAATCTGCCTGCCTTACTTGATGATAGGACAAACGCTATTATCTTTTATAAATTTCTGTATAGAACAATATCAGGATGTGGCTTACCATTTAGTCGAAAGACCACTTTGGATGGGTAAGCGGATACTCCTCTCCAGAATCCTAGAGAAGATCACCCTTGGCTTCAGGAGCAGTCCTAATCTGAAAAGATTTGGTCTGGGAATCAACCCAGACTGAATTAAAAAGGGAGACTCCTATCTTGACTAAAAAGAAGATCCCTTCTTTGGGCTGTCCAATTCTACCCGGGTGGCTCCTCGAGGCCAAATCAATTTTGTTCTACCACACCAACCCTCCAGTCTGCTTCAGCCCTGCTTGAAGCTGTAACAGCGCTTATATAGGGTGTTAACTGGTTTAAACCAGTTCCGGTGAGTATGAGTGCATGATTTCACCCCATTGTTCTCTGGTGTAAAGTTCTGATTGGTCCTCTCTACTCGTACGAGTCTCAATGTCTCATTTTACAATAATACTGTCATGGTGTGGCCTTCTGATTGGCCCTCTGTTTTGTCATACGAGACTCATTTCCTAGTTCCTGGAAAGTCCCTATTTCTCAGAATTTGAGGAGACATCGTTTTCTTTAAGTTGTACCTTTTAAAGCTGCAGTATGTAGCTTTTTTTATGAACATATTTCTTCACTCTGTCACTACCTCCTGACAGACTGATGTTAGCCAGGTAATCTCTGAAAAAATTTAAAAAAAAATATTGTCCCCTTGCTTCTCCAGGTGGTAAATAAGCATTTCTAAAAAGAAAAGGTGACCCGCCATTTTCCAGCCAATAAAAACAGAGTTTGTAACCAGCCAATAAAAACAGAGCTTGAATTTGAATCAGCCAATAAAAACAGAGCTTGAATTTGAAATTCAACAGACCACAAGGGGGCAGAGCCACATATGGCTCTGAGGGGGAGGGATCAGAATGCTTTGCCTGTTGAAAATATTTCTAACTGCTGCAGTTCTACAGAAACTGCATACTGAACCTTTAAGGTATTCATAACCAACCTGTTCCTTGTATAAATGTTACTTCAGCCATTTCCTTCTGTTTAAAACACATACAGCTTTAAACCTAAGGTTCAAACATTATATATTTTCCTGTTATAATCATCATAAGTAGGGGTGTAACGGTACATTAAAATCACATTTCGGTTCGGTTCAGTTTCAAGGAGGGCTCGGTTCGGTTTATTTTTGGTACAAAAAAAAGACTAAATAAAGACTTACAAAATGTTTATTTTGAAAATAAGCCAAAAATTAGTTTGTATAAAAATAAATAAAAGTGACCCATTTGGATGATATTTTAAATAAACAGCACTCTTTATAATAAATAAACTATACTAACAATAATAAAAATCTTAATAAATACAATAACAGTCAGAACCAGAACAATAAGCAGCAACAGACTGTTTACAATCTAACTAATCAAGTTTTAAGTTTTTGTCCAAAAAGACCAACTTGTCCACATTTTCATCCAAAAGCACAGATCTAGTTGCAGTGAATATCTCCAACCATCTAAATAACAACAGTAGCAGCAGTATGGCTGTATTTGTCCTCATTACTCACAACAACCTCTTCTTGGACCAGGTGGGACAGGTCCCTGGAAAAGTTCAGAGTTCAGTCATCACAGACTTCTTAGCTGCAAGTGATCTGGTGGATTTCCCTGAAGAGGAAGAAGTCAACTGCTATCTCTGCCCTAGACTGGAAATAAAATACAAAGAGGTAAAAAAACAAGTTAATAAGATTGTGATTTTAAATAAAAAATATTAATTAGATAATAATAATAATAATAATAATAATAATAATAATAATAATAATAATAATAATAATAATAATAATAATAATAAAAGAACAATACCTTTTCTTGAACGGTTGAATCTCTCAGTCATCACAATCATCATCATCATCAGGGCTTTAATCAGCTCCAGGGCTTGTTGACAATATCAGTTTTAACTTTTTCATAACGGGCTGAACTTTTTGGCTGAAGTGTTCACGTGATGGATGTCATAGCAAGACTCAAGAACTTTAAAGCTGGCGTATCAACAACATTCAGACGTAGATCCAGAGCTTTAAAAACTCCTATAGTTTGTGTTAATGCTCTGGACCGCTCTGAATTACCTGATAAAGGTCGTTTAAATGCAACTGCTGTTATCAGTCTTTCTGCAACAAGCTGCTTTTCTTCGTTCACGTTCGGATGACGTTGTTTCAAGAGCGTTAACGTTAGACGTGTTGCTGTTACAGATCCAGTCTTGTGAAACAACGTCGACACACAGCTTTGGATGTGGGCTCGTCTTTTAACAAGAAAGCCATAACGTTCCCAAACTACGAGATGCATGCTAGGCTGCTAATGCTACGCATGCTGGGCGTGCTGCAATATAATAGCGCAG
>JBBPBX010044855.1:0-27271 GCA_038048925.1 Garcialebias charrua
CAGTGTGTGTGATGCACATCTAATGTGAGGGGGCAGAGTATATGGTCCTTCTGAGGTGCCACTAGAAAGGGCTTCTTCAACATTAGTAAACACTGTCTCTTCATCCCCATCCTCCTCATCTGAATCTGTTGCTGGTGCCTCATACATCTTAAAAGCTTTAACAAAGTTTGGCCCGTTATCTGTAACAGTGGCTGTTACCTTATGTGTTAGTCCAAATGCTGAATGAATTTGTTCAATTTCACTTGCCACAACATCGTATGTGTGTCTTCCTCTTATCCGTTTGCAGGCAATAGCAGCCTTTTCTCTTTTAAAGTTGGCTGGGTTGATGTGCTGTCATGCCCAAAAAACTTTTGTTATGACAGGTCCAAATATCTGCAGTAGTTGACACATACTCCAAGCCCTCAAACGTTTTTTTCAGTTCATTTTCCATCTTCACATAACACTGGTCAAGGTACTTTGAAAACGTTTTTCTGTCTGACGATACCAGTTCACCTCCTGTTGTCTGTATTTTGCTCAGAATTCTCCGGAAATACGGGGACTCAACTGTTGAAATTGGCAACACTTCGTTCACTACGTACGCTGCTACAAGTTTGTTTACCTCAGCCTTTGTAGTGGATGCCTGGCGGTGAAATTCAAGCCGAGCCTGCTTACACGGTGGCGGCATCAAACTTGCTTCACCATCCCTCTGCGGCTCTTTAGCAACTAGCTTAGCATTAGCGTGTTGTCTTTGTAAATGCTTGTAAAGATTTGACGTCGAGTTCGTAGCAGTAGACAGTGTCTTGTTGTGGCCCAGACATAGCTTGCACACTACTGTAATGTTCTTGTCCTTTCTCGCGACAAAAGAAAAATAATGTGAATACTTCCATCCATAAAATGAAATCGCCGAGTTCTCCTCCATCTCCGCCATGTTGTTCATTCATTCCCTCCAATGTATGTCTATGTACCAGTCCTTTATATGTCTATGTACGTTGACGTATGACGTTCCGACGTCATCGCGTACGTCTTTGTTTTCTCCCCGTGACAGTCATGCGTCTGCTCCGTCGTCCCACAACTTTTCTCCGAAAGGTAAATTAAATTTTTTTTTTTAACTATTCTCCTAAAGGTCCTGATTGTAACGCAAGTAACTAATGTAAGGTTTTGTTAGTAACTGTAATATATTACAGGCATTTTCAAAGTAGTGCGTTACACTACCACGTTGCTGAAAAATGTAATGTGATTACTGTAACGCGTTACTAAGTAACGCGTTACACCCAACACTGCACACAAACACTGATAATAAACTGAACACATTATTTAAAACATATTAACCAAACTGTAAACTGAACTGGACCCTTCCTCTGTTGTCATCCTGGATACTGGCACCATGTTGTTTATCTAGCTTGTTCAGGCTGCCACTCCTTTGCTTAATGCACCTTTAAACATTGAATGGGTTAAATAAAAGAACTGAGGGGAAATTCAAGTACAAACCAGATTCCAAAAAAGTTGGGACACTAAACAAACTGTGAATAAAAACTGAATGCAATGATGTGGAGGTGCCAACATCTAATATTTTATTCAGAATAGAACACAAATGGTTTCTTATAGACCCGGAAGCAAGATGGCGCCTTTGTGTGGCTTCGCCAGTGCTCCCCGATTTATTCATTTTAGCCATCTGTTGTTTCTATTTTTAGTTTATTTAGTTTTTATCAGTAACTGTGCCACGTTTGCTGTACGTGTTTATGACCGGGATGCGCTGTTGGCGATCAAAGAATCGCTAATGGTTTGTTGTAACAGCTGGAGCACCTCAAGAGGGAGTTGTCCACCTCCGTTTGTTTGCTGCTCACATGAGTGCTCGCTGCAATACTTCAGAAGCAAGAAACGGAAAAGAGGATCTAGAGCCGGAGTCCGGGCTCGTTTTGAGACGTTTGCAAAGATTTTGGCTAGTGAGTGGGGTTCATCTCGATGTCTGCGGATTGTGCCATCCAGCTGGGAGTCGGACACGTCGCGGGGAGCCGGGTTTGTCGGGACCTGCACTAGTCTATCATCAGCATCTGACTCACTTTACATGAATGGAGGCCTACATGCTAACCAACAGATTTATTCATCATAAACGCTCCTTTGATAAGCGCAATTTAATCTATGTGCCGCTGAATATGGATATGAAAGTTGATAATCTCTCATCTCTGCGCATGGCCCTCCTCAACGATCGCTCCATCAGGAATAAGTATTTTGCTGTGAACAAATTGTTTACAAAGGAATCACTTCATTTCATGTTTTTAACTGAAACATGACAACAATGCATGGATTTTGTTCATCTGTGGGAGCTCTGTCTAGGAAACTGTTCGGTGCTTGCAACTCCCCGAGAAGGGCGCCGAGGTGGTGGACTAGCGACCATGTTTAAAGACACTTACTCCTGCAGACTGGTAAATCCACCACCTTTTTCAACATTTGAACTACAAATACAGTAATTAAAGTTGGCTCTTTTAAGATATTTTACTGTATTTTGGTATACAGGCCTCCTGGCGCATCCGGAGAGTTTTTATCTGAATTTACTAAACTGCTGTCCACTATCATCAAGCTAGAGAACATTATAAAACTGGGTGAAATTAATTTACATGTTGATGATGATTCTTGTAAGGCAGCGGTTGACCTTATTTCTATTACTGAGTCATTGCATTTTACTCAACATGTACATGCACCCACTCATTGCAAAGTTCGGAATTGCAAACTCGTTTTTTTCTTGCGTGGGTTTTCTCCGGGTGCTCCGGTTTCCTCCCACAGTCCAAAAACATGCATGTTAGGCTCAGTGCTTTAAGTGGGCCGGAACTCACCGGAACCCAGTTCCACCACTTCTAAAATTTAACCCTGAGAGTACCGGGACTTTTTTTAAGAGTAAGGTGCGTTCCGGAACTTATTTTCGTCTTCTTCACTTGAAAGACCCATGGCAGACGGCATAATTTCCCCCTGACTGGATTTCAAGACAGAGCAATGCATCTTCTCGACAATAAAACATCTTTGGTGGAGCGCGTCATTTGGCCAATCACAACCTCAGGACAGACGGGGGGAGGAGACAACAGCGAAATCTGTTAAAAAACAAACAAACTCTGCAACGCGACAGAGCGCGAGGGAGGCGGAAGTAGAACAGGCAGTGTTTCTTGACGATACGAGAGAACCCAGCTGATGAAAACATGACAGAGTCATAAACTAACTTCACCACGGTGTGTATGAAGGAACAGCTGCAGGCAAGTCTCTACATTAAACCACATCTATCACTAAATCAGAAACAGTAAAAACCCCTCCTAAATTCACTGTTGGTGGTTATTAAAATGTCACCTGTTCATTGGGTAAAGTTAATATTTTTATACATGCAGTTGAGTGTCACCATTGTTTAGTAAAATGGCATGTTGTGTTACAAATAAAACTAAATAAAAATTAACAAAATAAAAGTCAATTGCACCCCTAAAGCCACTGTGATAAAGTGTCACATTAATTTAATTATAGCCACAGGAGTGAGTTTAAAAACAGGATGATGTCTATATGATCTAGTTGAATGAGGTGTCTCTAAAATATCCTGATTCATGATCAATAATAATTTAAACAATTTTTTAATCTGTCCACAGGACCTGACTTTATTTTGTTAGATGTCTCTAAAATAGTTATTGAATCAAGTGTTTACATGTAGGTAAACATAGATGTTTAACAACTTGTTAAAATACACCAGAATGCAGGAAATGGCTTCTACTTTATTCAAAATTTCTGGCAAAACATCTTCACCAGCATATTTAAGAAATGAGTTTTTACTTTTAGTAAGTATGTTTTATTTATATAGCACATTTCACAGACATGAGAGTCACATACTGTAGTGCTTTACAAAAGGAAAAATAAAATCTTAAAATCACAGAAGTACTATACAAAAAGGTAAAACATAACAAACTCTAAAATCAATGTACAAAATTAACCAAAAGCCTGTCTGAAGAGATAAGGGAGGGTACCGGCACTTATTTTTTTCCACTTAAAGCACTGGTTAGGCTGATTGTTAACTCTAAATTGACCCTGGGTGTGAGTGAGACAGGTCCCTCTTGTAAATGAGTCCCCGTGGCTCAACGAGGCTAGCCTGTTTAAATAAAGGTTCAATGAAAAAAAAAAGGCCATACTTTGGATCTTGTTTTCGCCTTTGGCCTCAACATTGATCTTGTTTGTGTGGAGGACATATTTTTCAGTGATCAGTTGCATATATTTCAATGTGTCCTTCAGCCCTGATCCTGCTCCTCCTAGTCGTTTGATCCAAAGAAGGATAATAACTGAGCACACAGCTAAAGCATTTATTTCTCATTTTGATCTTTCCTACTTAGTTTTTAACTCCTTGAATGTGGACTTAACAGTATCTTGTTTCAATATTTATTGTACTGACATCTTGAATTTAATTGCACCTTTAAAGCAGAGCACTGTTCATAGTACAAACTCTCCTTGGATTAATAATGAAATCATGACATTGAGGAGATTATGCCGGAAAACTGAACGTTTATGGAAACGTACTGATTTGGAGGTTCACAGGCTTCATCTAAAAGACTTAATCTGCTCCTTAAATGAGATGATTAAGAATGCAAGATCTAATTATTTTGCTAATCTCATCAAATCAAAAGGACAAAATCCAAAAATCTTATTTGACACGATTAAGAACATTGGCCCTCATGCACGAACCGTTCTTACGCACAGATTTGTGCTTAAACTGTGCGTACGAGTGATTTAGGATCATTTGTGGCATCCAACAATGTTTTCGTATCCTAGGATTTTTTTCAGATACGAACAAAATCTACGTGTGGTCCCGACCTGTCGTATATTTTACGAGGAGTCTTCTGCTGTCATCCAGACGGCCTTTTCTCCACTAATAACTTTATATTTCGTTATTTAGAAAATATTTTGAGTTTAAAAACAATTAAATGCAACCACACATATTGGTTTAATTAAAGCGGCTTCAACACCCCCCCCCCACGTCCACCACCTTGCGCCACCCGCGCGTGACCCCCCGCGCCACTCATGTCGACCACCGTGTGCCACGCAACGCGCCCCGCGCAACCACGCCACGCGCCCCCACCCCGCGCACTCATGTCGACCACCGTGTGCCACGCAACGCGCCCGCGCAACCACGCCACGCGCCCCCCGCGCCACTCATGTCGACCACCGTGTGCCACGCAACGCGCCCCGCGCCACCACGCCACGTCGCCACTGTCGACCACACACACACACACACACACACACACACACACACACACACACACACACACACATACACAGCGCCGCTGCAGAGACAGGGGAGAAAAAAGCGAAACCAGCTTATTCAGTTGTTTCATGTCATTTTTAATATAAACTGCCTGTTGACTGTGGGCGCTCACTGATGTCATCTGTATTCTGTGTGGGTCTGCGCTCAGATCCGGGGCTGACACTATGATCAAAGGCGAGTCACTTTTAATTCGCCAAACGCGTTTGTGTGTTTTCTGACGCATAAAAGCCGGAATGAATGGACACTTCCTGCTCGCGGTGGCAGGAAACTATATCCTTATATGGTGTTTTGAGGGGTGGGAATTATGTAAATAACCTCCCGCGAGCACGCGCAGGTGAGTAGAACAGGTGGGATTCATCATTATTTACACAGCTCATATACACACATTTCCTGACGATAGAAGACTTTGTTGGATCTGACGTGGCATGTTCGTACGAACGCTTCGTACGAACATGCCACGTCAGATTCAACAAAGTCTTCTATCCTGAGGAAACGTGTGTAAATGGGTTGCGTAAATTTAATGAATCCCACCTGTCCTAAACAGCTGCGCGTGCACGCGTAGAGGTCATTTACATAATTCCCACCCCTCAAAACACCATATAAGGCCACGTTTCCTGCCTTCTGACAGCAGGAAGTGTCCATTCATTCAAACTCAAGAAGTAAAAGGAGGAACTTCACGCGTTCGGAGATCTGCTCTCAGTCGCGCTGTGGCTACCCCCCCACCACCCCCCCGCAAGTGTCGGATGGTCAAATATCTTTAATTTTAGTGTACTGTGTTACATTATAGTTTCACTTATTCAGAAGAGCCGTGGCGCACCGCTACCCCCCACCCCCCGCAAGTGTCGGATGTGTTTTTGAACAGAAGCATTTTAAAATGTCTCGAAACTACAGTTAACATCATATTAATATTGTAGTCCATATGTTTTGTCTCCCGTGGGTCGTACAGTATCAGAAATCAAGAATACAGGTAGTCCCCGACTTACGAGCGAGTTCCGTTACAACAAGTTGCTCGTAACATGGAAATCTCGTAATTCGGAACGGCCGCCACGTGTCTCGTAAGTCCGGAATTTCGCTCGTAAGTTGGAACGGTTTTGCTAGCGCGACTACAAACACTCGTTTTTCATCGAAAAACTGCTTACGAGTGCATAAAAATGATCGGAAACGTGTGTCCACATGTTTAGCTAACGAACTGTGGTGAAAAAACACAGAAAAACTTGGTATTTTTTGCGTTTTTTCCAAAAATTCGCCAGCTCGTAAGTCCGGAACCTCGTAGGTCAGAGCGCTCGTAAGTCGGGGACTACCTGTAAATGGTTTGATCTGAAAATGGCTTCAAACAAACGTCTCGCCGCAGCACGGACAGGAGGAGATCAAGGAATACTGTAGTCTGCGAGATGGATGGACAATAAATGCCACGCTGCAAGACGCGTGCCAACATGTTTTGCAGCACAAATGATGCGCGCACCTCCTGGTCAGCGCGCAACCACATTCTGCAGGTTATATTTCGAATCAGATATAATAATCAATTGCTCCGATGGTGTTTGGCACAAGATCAGTCTTAATTCGTACTTGTTCTGCGGCGGTGTATGGGGATTTTATGTACCTGGGTGTTAATATGAGGAGCGGCTTTGATGACCAAGGGGAGCGCACGACTCACTGAAGCCTGCGCGACACACCAGACAAATTAAACTTAAAATTATAATTCTAATTCAAACAGAATAACCTATTGTCAAGAATAATTATGGTGCGTGATTTTTTTAAACCCAAAATATTTTCTAAATAACGAAATATGAAGTTATTCGTGGAGAAGATCCGTCTGGATGACAGCAGACTGACGCTCCTAAATTATACGACAGGTCCGGACCACTCGTAAATTTTGTTCGTATCTGAAAAAAATCCTAGGATACGAAAACATTGTTGAATGCCACAAATGATCCTAAATCACTCGTACGCACAGTTTAAGAACAAATCTGTGCGTACGAACGGTTCGTGCATGAGTTCTCCGATGTGTTCATTTCAAAGTGCTTTTAAGTATGCTGATTGCAATCTGTTTTTAATTTTTCTTATGGACAAAGTTGCTAACATCAGAGCTGGTATCACACCGTCAACATCCCGCTATCTGGACCCTCGACCTTTGACCTCAAAGCCATGGTCCTCTTTCATCCCAGTGTCCATTAAGGATATTACTGATCTTCTGACGCACATGACAATGTCATTGAGTCCACTGGATGTTCTCCCATCATCTCTTTTTAAAGGGGACCACACATGCAAAATTCACTTTTTAATGTTTTTTTACTCAACTTTGGGTATTTACTTCATAAAAAAACAGTCCTTGTGCCAAAAAAATGCACCCAGTGGTTTATTTACTCTAAGTAGATTTATTTGTCTGTGATTAAAAACGCTTCGTTTCACACTTCCTGCGGTTTGTGACGTCACAAACCGTAGCCAATCACCTCAAACCTGAGTCCAGCCCCTCACCTAGCAACCCCTGGTGATGCTCCACCCACTTGAGTATAAAAGATGTCACGGTTGCCTAGCGGTTTAGGAGCTGACCTGGCGGTCATTTATTTATTTATTTATTCATTTATTTAGCCCCCGGGGGCTAGGGGTTTGCCCTGCTCCAGCCATGCAGCACATCTCGAGTAAAACCAGAATGTTTTATTACCTTGTTTGAACTCTGTCTCGTTGAAACTGTGCACACACACACTCTCGCGGGGCGACAGTCTGTAATGTACAAGCACCACTGATCGATATACTTTTCAGATTAGCAACTTATTTAGCTTAAGAATACTTTTCACTTCATCAAAATCTAATCAAAACTTCAGCGTTCTAAATGTAGGTGGTTGTAGAAAGACTGCTTTTTGCATAACTGCCCGGTTGGCCTAGGTAGTGAATTGGACTTGTCACCCGAAGGACCCGCGTTCGCTTCCCGGTCGTGGCATCTTTTTTTTTTAAAGCCTTTTGTTTTGCAGACCGCCGGCGAAGACACCATCTGCGTGCGGGAGTTGCTGGGAGCTACTGGCTTTTGAGGTCCGGGGGTCCGGTCAAAGGTTGCCTCATGCGGATAAATTAACTGGAGACACTCTGTGAACTTTGTTTGTGTGGACTGAAGCAGCGATCGCTCACAAAAGCGCTGCATGCAACGAGCGGAGCTAACACCGCCCGCTCGGAGGAGGAAAGCTATCATTAGCCTCGGAGGTGGGCTAATGCTAAAAAAAGGAGCTGCAAATGGCGGCGCGCGCAGAGGGCTTTTGGTAAGTTATCTTAAGCTACTAGCACTAACAGTAAGTCAAATGAGTAATAAAAAAGAGCTAATTTTAAAATAACAACATATTAGAGATACTGGCTGTTACAGAGGGCGTAGTTAATGTAAATAGGTCTTTGTAGGGCGTGGCTTTCAGACCTCATTATTCATAAACCGGTCGTTTAGAACGGAAGTGAAATTTGGCAGAATTAGAAAGGGGATATTTTATTATCTAAGCATTATTTTGTGTATAAAATTGAATGAAAATGGTCTGGAAAGCCCACAGATACACCACAAAAAATTATATGACCAACATTTGGTCCCCTTTAAATATATTTTTAATTATATTAGTCCCAGTGTAGTCAGCTTGATAAATGTATCTCTTAGTTCTGGAACTATACCTCAATGTTTTAAAACTGCTGTAGTCTGTCCTCTGTTAAAAAAGCCTAACTTGGATTGCACTCTGCCTGAAAACTACAGACCTACAGTATTTCTAAACTTCCTTTTTTGTCAAAAATCCTTGAGAAGGTTGTAGCTCAACAACTGAACTTTTTTATTGAGGAAAATTATCTTATGGACAATTTCCAATCTGGTTTTCGTAGAGTGCATTCCACTGAAACAGCATTGTTAAAAGTTTCTAGTGATGTGTTGATCGCAGCTGATTCTGGACACTACACTGTTTGTTGCATTGGACTTGACTTCAGCATTTGATACTGTGGATCACACTGTCTTCTCATTGACAGATTAAGACCTCTTTTTGGTATTTCTGGTACGGTTTTAAATTGGTTTAATTCTTATTTATCTAATAGGTCTTTTACGGTTTTTGTGAACAATGTTCACTCTGATGTTACTGAGCTGTCCTATGGGGTGCCCCAGTGTTCAGTTTTGGGCCCGCTCCTCTTTTTATTGTACTTACGCCCATTAGGCTTTATTTTAAATAGCTATAATAACATCTCATACCGTGTGTATGCCAATGACATTGAAATATATTGTTAATTTCGATTGTCTGAATTTTATAAATTGTCTGAACTCAGTAACTGCCTATCTGACATTAAAATATGGCTTAATGACAACCACTTGCAGTTAAATGCTAACAAGACTGAAACGCTTATCGTTGCTCCTGAGGATAAAATCATGGAAATCAAGCATCTTGGGTTCTTAAACCTTCCGTTCAAAAATAGTCTCAGATATCTGGTTGTTCTCTTCGACAGTTCTCTGTCAATGGACAATCATTGCAATTTGTTAGTTCGCAACTGTTTTTATCATTTAAGGAATATTTCGAAGCTACGAGCTATTTTATCACATAAAGAATTAGAAATGATTGTCCATGCATTTATTTCTTCTCATGTAGACTATTGTAACAGCCTTTTAGTGGGGATCAGTAAATCATCCATAGCTTCCCTTCAATCTGTGCAAAATGCTGCAGCCAGGCTTTTGACTAGAACCCCCAGAACAGCTCATATCACTCCGGTTCTGGTCTCTCTACACTGGCTCCCGATTTATTTTAGGGCTCATTTTAAAATTTTGTTATTAACTTTCAAAGCACTACATGGTCCTAAATACAGTATATATTGGACCTTTTGAAGCCTCTTTGTCCGCTTAGAACTCTGAGGTCTTCCAATCAGCTACTGCTGTCAGTTCCCAGAACTCATTTTAAAACTTGTGGTGATAGAGCATTTCAAGTGGTGGCCCCGAGGCTCTGGAATGCTCTCCTCAACGCTGCTCCGAGTCAACTGATGCATTTAAAAAACGTCTTAAGACTTATCTCTTCAGACAGGCTTTTGGCTAATTTTGTTCATTGATTTTAGAGTTTGATATGTGTTAACTTTTTGTATAGTACTTCTGTGATTTTTATGATTTTATTTTTCCCTTTTTGTGAAGCATTTCGTGATCTCATGTCTGTGAAATGTGCTATAATAAAGCTTACTTACTTACTTACTTACTTACTTACAAATCACAGATCAAAAGTTTAAACTGAGAGAATGTATCGTTTTAAGGGGAAAATATGTTGTTTCAAATTTTCATGGCGTCAACAAATTCCCAAAAAGTTGGTACAAGTTCATTTTTACCACTGTGTGGCATCCCCCCTTCTTCTTACAACACTCAACAGACGTCTGGGGACAGAGGAGACCAGTTTCTCAAGTTTAGAAATAGGAATGCTCTCCCATTCATGTCTAATACAGGCCTCTAACTGTTCAATCGTCTTGGGCCTTCTTTGTCGCACCTTCCTCTTTATGATGCGCCAAATGTTCTCTATAGGTGAAAGATCTGGACTGCAGGCTGGACATTTCAGTACCGGATCCTTCTCCTACGTAGCCATGATGTTGTGATTGCTGCAGAATGTGGTCTGGCATTATCTTGTTGAAAAATGCAGGGTCTTCCCTGAAAGAGATGACGTCTAGATGGAGCATATGTTGTTCTAGAACCTGAACATAGTTCTCTGCATTAATGGTGCCTTTCCAGACATGCAAGCTGCCCATGCCACAAGCGCTCATGCAACCCCATACCATCAGTGATGCAGGCTTCTGAACGGAGCGTTGATAACAACTTGGGCTATCCTTGTCCTCTCTGGTCCGGATGACATGGCGTCCCAGTGTTCCATAAAGAACTTCAAATCGTGACTCATCTGACCACAGAACAGTCTTCCATTTTGCCACACTCCATTTTAAATGACCCCTGGCCCAGTGCAAACGTCTGAGCTTGTGGAGCTTGCTTAGAAATGGCTTCCTCTTTGCACTGTAGAGTTTCAGCTGGCAACGGCGGATGGCACGGTGGATTGTGTTCACTGACAATGCTTTCTGGAAGTATTCCTGAGCCCATTCTGTTATTTCCTTGACAGTGGCATTCCTGTTTGAGGTGCAGTGACGTTTAAGGGCCCGGAGATCACGAGCATCCAGTAGAGTTTTACGGCCTTGACCCTTACGCACAGCGATTGTTCCAGATTCTCTGAATCTTTTGATGATGTTATGCACGGTTGATGATGATAACTTAAAAGTCTTTGCTATTTTACGCTGGGTAACACCATTCTGGTATTGCTGCACTATCTTTCTGCGCAACAATGGTGGAATTGGTGATCCTCTTACCATCTTGGCTTCTGAGAGACACTGACACTCTGAGAAGCTCTTTTTATACCCAATCATGTTGTCAATTGACCTAATTAGTGTTAATTGGTCTTCCAGCTGTTTCGTTATATGCTCAATTTCCTTTTTCCAGCCACTTATTGCTACTTGTCCCAACTTTTTTGGGATTTGTTGACACTGTGAAATTTTGAATCAACATATTTTTCCTTTAAAATTTTACATTTACTCAGATTAAACTTTTGATCTGTCATCTATGTTCTATTACGAATAAAATATTGACATTTGCCATCTCCACATCATTGCATTCAGTTTTTATTCACAATTTTTTTAGTGTCCCAACTTTTTTGGAATCCGGTTTGTAAATAGCTGATCCATCATCTCTCTTCGACGTCCTCCTTCACTGCTGAGGTGTATACTCGTTTGGAATCAGTCTGGCTCTGGTGGGATGGCAGCTTCTCCTCTCAGGAAAAAGCAAACAAACAAAAAACAGTTGGTTTTTGTGTAACCAAACAACACAAGCAAACATTATCAAGAATGTAGATTTACCTGCTGCAGCATTGCTTGACACCTACTGATTACCACAGAGTAGAAAGTCCAGCATCATTCTAGTCAGTGCTGGTTCACTCAGAGACCGGTGTGGAACTGTTAGATGAAGCAGTCCTGCTTGGCATCAAATTGTCGACTCGTATTCAAAATCTGGCTTAAGTTTAATTGTTACTAGCCTTTCAGTCCAGAGGAAAGACCTTCCAGCTGTCCCAGGCAGCAAACTTGCACATTAGGTGACTGTACAAATTTCACAGCACCACCCAGTGACCTGGCATGGTAAGTACAGCTGACTCGGGGTGGAGGTTGTGTGGTTATATGTACCGGTAAATACCGAATGCGGCCGTTTCCTCAAGGATTTTTCACCCGAATCAACATCTGAAAAACTCTGTGTTTCCCCCGCCCATGTCAGTAAACATGGGAGAAGACCCTTTTGCCAAGTTTGGTCCTATTCAGTCAAATAGTTAACCAAAGATCAGACAAACTGAAGAATAAGTAACAAATGCTAATGAGTTTTTCAGTAGTTTTACATTTATGTCTGTATTGATTTTAATTTCAAGGACAACCAACTTGGTTTAAAAAACATCTTTGTGGCGTGTTTTGTTCAACACACTAAACATTTTGTGGTTTCATGGATGACCAAGCACAAAAAGCTTGAATGTCTAGTGCATCATTTTTAAAACTTAACCAGAACAAAATAAGAAAACACCAACCTGATTGTGCATCACAAAGTATCTGTGGATGTAAAAAAGCACAGAGTCAGAAACACATTTCAACCTGTTTGTTGTAAGCATGACTGTTGATACCAAATGCAACAAAAGATGACGAGTACCAACAATATTTATATGTGGAAAATTTTATTAAAATTAGTAGTTGTTTTTTCTTACTTGTTTTTCTAAGGCATATTAAAAAAGGTCCAATATGTAATTTTCTGTATATAATATATATTGTGTTTATTTTATTTACTAAAAACTGATAGCTTTTTTTTTTGTAAACTTACATTTCCTCCAATCCCCAGTCCACTAAGGAGCAACAAGACGTGCAGAACTGATGACATCTGTGCAAACATTAGAGTTTATTTTATAGTTCAGACAGAACATTAGAGTAAAAATAATTCAATCTGCAATATGAATAATTAATAATGAAACAGGTTTTAAATAGATTGTCACTTAAAGATTAAATGTTCTATACAGTAGAAACAATGCATTTGTTTTTTGCTGTTTTTTTATGTTTACTTCATTTTAACACCAATTCTTTATACTGTAATTAAAAACTTGTTAGTTATTTTACAACAGATAAATATAATCAGGCCTAGACTGACTTTTTTCTTTCTGTACTGATGAAGAAAAACGATCCGATTTCACCTTGTTGTGATGTTTGGCCCAAGCAGCAGCAGTCGTCGCAGCAGCAGCAGTAGCAGCAGTAGCAGTAACACTTGCTGAAAGAAGGATACCTTTGAAAAGTAAATACAGTGCTTTTATACCTTTATGGTGAACATGTTAGACAACTGATGGCGTGTGATGAGATGTGTTGTTTCTCCACACCCAGCAGATCAGTTTAGCTGATAATACTGGAGTGGAACTTCTGGTTTAGTTTGAAAGCGTTTCGTTGGACTTTTCTGAGAAAGGGGTCATGATTTTCATCTGGATGTTGAAAGAAAAAAGACCCTCATCTTACTCAAAGAAGCCACACTCCATTTGTAACCAGTTTTACTTGCAAGGACAGATTTTCACAAGTTACACAGAAATACAGAAGGTATGCACATGAAGCCCAGTAACGAGAATTTGCCACGGGCAGTGTGCGAGGCTTGTTTTTATATGCTTATCAGCTCTCCCAGCTCACAGACAGACTAGCATCCATGGACTGCCAGCTGCACCTGCAGTATCAAATCAGCTCCTCATCCAGATCTCTGAGAGAGAAAACAACTCAAACACATGGTTCATGGGCAGTTGACATTAAAAACATCCATATACCTTGACAGTTTGGCCTGTTTGAGCATACTGGGCCGCTTTTCTTGTGTCCACAAACCACGATGCCCTTTGTGGTGTTCCAGACACAGAAAAGAATGAACCTTTAGATTAAAATTGTTACACAATGTTGGCATGATTATGTTTTGTGTGTGGAGGCTGTTTTGGTTGTAAATGTGAATAGTAAAAACCAATATGACATATCGCTTGCTGCTGGGCACCAGAGAGGTGAGCTGACCCACGAAGAAGCAGGCTGTAACGTGTTGTTCACTAAATAAATAGTTGCCATGTGCTACCTCCAGTTATCTGCTTGAATATCATTGTTTTGTTATTCGACCTACCGTGCTATATACAACAACATGCTGGTGAAGATTCTCAGTCGTCCAGGACATGATAAAATCAAAAAAGGCGTTCAATACAGAACAACTGGACTTTATTTGTAGCAAACAAAATGTAGCTACAAATAAAGTCCAGTTGTTCTGTATTGAACGCCTTTTTTGATTATATACAACAACACTTTTGGCAACGAGGATGGGATATTTCAAGTTGGAAGGCACAGAGTCCGCAGATGGAGCGGCTCCATAGAGGCAACACGGACGGTAAAAGCCGAGCGTTTTGGTGAGTGAAAGGACCGCCGAAACCGAGCTACAAAGATGGCGTTTGGAAAGCCAGAAGATTTTCACTTCGAGGAAAGTGAGGAACGTTTTGACAACTACCGCGAGCGTCTCAAGCAGTATTTTGCTGCAAACGACTTGGACACTGAAGATGAGACAACTAAGTCGGTGTTTCTCACGGTGGTGGGGAAAAGATCCCATAGCTTGCTGATGGATCTATGTGCTCCGGATAAACTGTCAGAGAAAAGCCACGAAGAGTTGGTGGATTTGTTGCAGAGGCATTACGTACCAAAGACGAACTTTATTGCAGAAAGGTGCAAGTTTCACGGAAGAAATCAAAAAGACAACGAAACAATCACTGAGTATGTGGCTAGTTTTAAAAAATTAGCAGCTACTTGTAGATTTTGGACTTTCTTAGATGAAGCACTGCGTGCTAGATTTGTCTGTGGGGTTAAGAGCAGTGAGCTGAGAGACCGGCTGCTCAGCACCGCACACAACAAAGAGTTGACGCTGCCGCTGGCGGTAGAAATTACGTTTTCTTTTGAGGTAACTAAGGACAGTGCACAGCAGTTTGCACAGAAAGCTTTCAAGGCTCATGTAGTGGAAAAGAAGGCTACCACCAAATACTGCAAAGCTGAGAAAAATACAGCAGGAAAGACCTGTTATCGGCGGTGGAAAAGGTCACAACCCGAATGACTGCCGTTTTAAAGAAAGTGAATGCCATGTGTTTAAAAAAAAGGACACATAGCTAAAGCCTGTCGCACACGTAAAGAAGGAGGTTGTTCGAGTACGATCAAAGGAACCATGCATCTGGAGGTTAAGAGGCGACATAGCACTCTCAAGCAGCGGTCCTGTCAGGATGTCCGCGTTTTCCAACAGCGGGATGTTGGCAACTGGCCCCTTCCACTATACCCGCCTGAAGGGGTGCCTCAGCATGCAGATCCAGGAAACAGGCACGAGTTTAAAGGGGACCTAGATGACACCCAAATTCTGTCACATCCAGTCACAGAAGACAGAGTAGCCAGTGATGTTGTGGTTCAGTGCAAGATGGAAGCTGCACCGAACTCTGACATTGTTCCAGATTTTGGTCTGTTTGAAATGAAAACAGGTAATGAGAACATTGTAAAACCTTATTATGTGTATATCAAGGGTGAAGATGGAATTAGACACTGGTGCCGCAATGTCAGTGATATCTGAAAATCTGTATCAGCGCAGATTTAAAGCAGTCAAACTTAGTCCAGCAAATTGTGTACTTAAGACGTACAGCCAAGAGTCATTACAGCTGATGGGCAAAATGGTGCCAAAAGTAAAATGTAAGAAACTACAAAAAACTAGAACTGCTAGTAGTAAAAAGAAGAGGCCCTGCCTTGATGGGTAGAGACTGGATTAGCCAGTTGAAGCTAGACTGGTCACAAGTAAATAGAGTGGCTCCAGAAACGGTGGAAGATGTATGTGCTCAGTACGCATCAGTTTTCAACCCTGAACTAGGCAAGTTGAAGGGTATTAAAGCTAAGCTACATGTGGCTCCAGAAGCCGTGCCAAAGTTCCATAAACCGAGAAATGTTCCATATGCATTGAGAGAAGCTGTGGAAAAGGAACTGACTAAATTGGAGGCGGAAGGAGTTATTTCACCCACTAGTTACAGTGAGTAGGCAGCCCTAATAGTGTGCATACCTAAAAAGGATGACAGTGTGAGATTATGTGGAGACTACAAGGTCACCATAAATCCATGGTTAAACATGGATCAGTACCCACTTCCAAAAAGCGCAAGATCTGTTTGCCAATTTAGCAGGAGGTCAGAAATTTACCAAACTAGACTTATCCCAGGCTTACCAGCAAGTCCAGTTAGAGGAAAGCTCTAGGTGTTACCTGACCATAAACACTCACAAAGGGCTGTTTCAATATAACAGGTTACCTTATGGTGTTGCGAGTGCTCCTGCAATGTTCCAGAAAATAATGGATCAAGTACTTCAGGGCATGGATGGTGTTATCTGCTATCTTGATGATATTTTGATAACTGGTAAGGATGCAGAAAGCCACCTGACTATCCTAAAATAGGTATTTAAGAGGCTCTGAAGTTACAACCTCAGGGTAAAGTGAGAAAATGTGAGTTCATGCAAGACAGTGTTGCATATCTAGGACATGTCATTGACGCCACCGGCATTCATCCTATGAAGGAAAAGACAACTGCCATTCAGAAGGCTCCAGTCCCAAGAAATGTAACTGAACTTAGGTCATTCTTGGCTCTGTTAAACTACTATGGGAAGTTTATGAAGGAAACATGAGGGAGACCATATATTGTGTCTTTAAACACATATAGTGCCACCCAGATGTAACTAAAGGATTTTAACAGGGGTCAGTATTAAGCTGACCTCTTTATCCTTAATTAATCTACTTATTCAGATTGAATAGTAGTTTCACGGATTCTTTTCTTTTTCAGTTTATTCAATATTTCTGTGATCTTTGTGATGGATAAATAACCATAGCCATTAAGTGACAGAAAACGGTGATTTTAGTTTGGTATGCCAGGAGACACTACCATTTATTTAAAATAAATCAACTAAAATCAACATTATTACACTTGATTGACAGGATTTCACTTTCTTGCAATTTAACACGCATCAACACACTTAATGTAACACAACAGACAAATATGATGTTAAATATTTAGTCTGAGGGCTCTTTAGCTTAAAGTAGTTTCCAGCTTAGATTGAGAGAAAAAGATAGGAGGAAGATGGGAGATGGTTTAAAGGAAATTATCTTGAGCATGATACCAAAAGTGACACTTCCATCCGACTTCTGCTAAAATCCAGGTACGTTTTGTAAACAGCTCTTTACCTTTCGACGACGAGTCTGATAAAGAAATGACACCAGCCTTCAGATGCACAGAGTCCTTTAGTCCCAGCACGTCCAAAACTGGTTCTAGTTTACGTTTCAACGTCTCCTGGTTTCCGCTTGGTCATCAGAGAATATGTCAGCTCCTGGCCTCTGACTTCAAGATAAACTTATTCCAGGAAGGAATAAACAAAGTTTTGAGCTTACGCTCGTTCGAAGTGGACCCATAACAACATGTTATCAGTCCCAGCTGGATGACGAGTCCTTAGCGCGTGACTGGTGGTCATTCAGCTCTTTGGGAAGGTTCACATCTCTTTTGAAGCTCCCAGAAACTCTGAAGCGTTCAGCAAAAGTTAGAACTTAAAAAGATCATGAGATGAGAGATGAGACTTGTGTCTCTTTCATTGGTCCGTGGACCAGTCGAGCAATTCACTTGCCGTTATCACGACCCAAGGTTACAGCCCGAGCAGAGGGAAATTGTTTAGGAAAAGACAGAGCAGCTGGAGCCCTTTCATGAAAAACAACAGATTAACTGTCTTCTGACTTTCTAAACAAAACCGTCCGGTCTCTGTGACCCGAGACTTCACCTTTAACACAGCAGTGAACACAGTTTAACTCTTACAGAATAACACAGCTTAAAAGCACACATCATGAAAATGACAAAAGTTATTCTTTTGATCACATCAGCCTAAAATCAAAGATAGAAATAGTCTCTTTTAGTGACTATGTTCTCAGATTACAGCTAATGGAATGATTTTGTGGTAAATGTCTTGCTTTACTGAGAGGTCAGTAAAGGTCATCTCTGGAACAGTTCAAAAGTACACAGGTTTATCAAAGTGGACACGCCCATGTCCATTACATTTATACCAAACTTATCGACTCTGATACAGCCAATGTCAGCATTGCTGCACAAAGAGGCAAGCTGGGTTTGGTCAGAAAAATGTCAAAATGCTTTTGAGAATGCAAAAAAGGTTTTTCAATCTGACCAAATCTTAGTATATTTTGATGCAGAGCTACCAATTATCTTAGCATGTGATGCAGCTCCTTATGGAGTTGGTGCTGTAATCAGTCACCACATGGAAGATGGAAGTGAAAGACCAATTGCATTTGCATCAAGAATGCTAATAAAGACAGAACAAAACCTCGCAGATCAAAAAAGAAGCACTTGGTTTAGTGTTTGGTGTTATGAAGTTTCATGACTACCTTATGGAAGGAAATTCCTTTTAGTGACGGATCACAAACCATTGCTAAAAATATTGGGACCAAAAACATGTGTGCCTATGCTAGCTGCTGCTATATTGCAAAGGTGGGCCCTAATTCTAGCTGGATACAAGTATGAGATTCAGTACAAAAGATCTGAGCAACACAGTAATGCAGATGCTTTATCAAGGTTACCAATGAAACCAAGTGGGGATGTGGTGTCAAACCCTATTTACAAAGTATCTTACCTTGAAGAGTTACCTATCACTGCGAGGGATATAGCCAAAGAAACAGACAAAGAATATGTGTTAAAGGTGGTGAAACAGTTGGTGTTGACTGGCTGGCCTAAACACGTACAGGATGAATTGCTGAAGCCATATTTTCAGAGACGTTTTGAGCTGACTGTTGAAGATGATTGTCTACTATGGGGGTTACGAGTGGTGGTTCCCAAGAAATTAAGGGATCAGTTGGTTTTTGAACTGCATGGACACCACTGGGGAATAGTAAAGTGGCAGAATCTGATATAAAGATAAAATCCCTCACCAGAAGTTTATTTTGGTGGCCAGCAGTAGATGAGTGCATTGAATAGGAAGTCAGTGAGTGTACCATCTGTCAAAAGCAGCGTAATATGCCTTGTACTGCACCAGTGCATGAATGGAAATGGGCTGCTAGCCCTTGGGAGAGAATCCATCTTGATTTTGCAGAGGATCACAAGCAGATGTTTCTGGTAGTCATGGATGCTTATGCTAGATGGCCAGAGATTATTCCGATGCACACTACTACGTCAGTGAAAACCATTGAAACATTGAGACATTTGTTTGCTGCTTATGGGTTACCAAAAGAAGTTGTAACTGATAATGGTCCTCAGTTTGTTTCACAAGAGTTTGAGTCATTTCTAAAGAAAAATGGAGTACAGAACATCAAGTCACTGCTTACCATCCTGCCTGCAACGGATTAGCAGAGCGCTTAGTCCAAAATCTTGTCGCTAGCAAAGAATCGAGCCGTAGGTGGTATGACACTGGAGCATTGTGTTGCAAAGTTTCTTTTAGGGTACCGAAACACACCCCACACAACTACAGGGAAAACTCCTGCTGAGTTATTTCTAAAAAGACAGGTTCGAACAAGACTGTCACTGATCAGACCTCAGTTTTCTCAGAATGCAAAACCACACAGAACCATTTCTTTCATGTGTTATAGTTTTCACAGTAGGTCAACCTGTATTGGTTAAGAATTACAGGGGAGGGGAGAAGTGGTTGAATGAAATTGTGCGGGAGGTCCTGGGTCCTGTAACGTACAGTGTGGAAGTGAATGGGAAGTGTGTTAAAAAACATGTAAATCAGATTCTGGGTGTAAATGGAAATCCAGCTCATTTGACACAAACAGACTCTTATACTGGAAATCTTTGGAATGATGAGGATCTCGATGCAACCAAAGGTGTGGATCAACAGATGGAAGAAAAAACTGTTGGGAATCAACCAATCGATTTGCCATCAACAACAGTCGAAAGGAACACTCATCCAGTGAGGAACCTGCGACCTCCGGATAGACTGAATTTGAAACTGCAACTGTAAAATTAGTTTTTTTTTTTTTTTTGAGAAAAGTTTTTTTCTTGATTGGAGAAGTATTGATTTTACAAGGGAGGAGCTGTGGTGTTCCAGACACAGAAAAGAATGAACCTTTAGATTAAGATTGTTACACAATGTTGGCATGATTATATTTTGTGTGTGGAGGCTGTTTTTGGTTGTAAATGTGAAGAGAAAAAAACAATATAACATATCGCCTCTAGGGGGCACACTTGCTGGGCACCAGAGAGGTGAGCTGACCCACGAAGAAGCAGGCTGCAATGTGCTGTTCGCTAAATAAATAGTTGCCATATGCTACCTCCAGTTATCTGCTTGAATATCATTGTTTTGTTATTCGACCTACCGTGCTATATACTTTGTACAACACGCTTAACATGTATTTGCTGTTTTTAGTCTACTGCAGGAAAAAAAACTCTTCTCTCCTAAAAGAACATACAGTATCAGCACAAGCATGGTCCATGGTATGCTTGTGGTGCTGAGGCTGCTGAATGTATAAGACCACTGGGAGTTGAGTAAACCTTTGCACTGACTAAATGCGCAAATCTTTTGGCCTAAAACATTCAGCACGAATGACCTATTTGGGTTTCATATTTATTACCAATGTCAGATCTTTAATGATGCACAGCAACACTGTGTTGAGAAAGAGATAAAAAAAATCATTAAACTAAGTTAATTCATACAGTTACAGAAACAGTTACAGTAGTGAAAAGGTGAGATGGCTTTGAAGCTTTATAATGTGATGAAAAGATGACATCCAGTCTATGTGCTCACCTGGTTGCAGGATAAAAAATTAAATAATACACTTATTATTTCATTTTATGCTTATGTTCATTAAATGTTTACTGTTTTAGTGTTGGTGTAAATTTTCATACTTTTATACTACGATGCAAAAACTCAGGACAGTGTTACACTTTTACTATTTTGTGCTTATGTTTATAAATGTTTTAGTGTTTTAGTGTTTAAATGGTTACTGTTGCACTGAGGGACTGAGAGAAACGCAATTTCAATCCTGTGTATGTCCTGTACATATTGCAGTTCTGACAATAAAGTTGACTTTGACTTTGACTTTGATTACTGTATTTTTTGGTGTATAAGTTGCAGTTTTTTGCATGGAATTGTCAGCACTGTGACTTATACGCCGAAGCAACTTATATACGTTTTTTTCTTCATATTAATAACTAAATTTTTGACTGATACTTTCAATTTCAAAGAACTGCAACAGCGAGTCCACCCATGTAAGCTCGCTTCACTTAGCTGGTGGAGGCGGAGGAACGCTGGAGAGCTAGTGGCTCCGGCTACAATGGATGGATGGGATGGTGCCGTGCGGTGCCGCACAGGTGAAATTAAGCTGTTTTTACTATTAAAGTGTATTTAATAAGGAAAAGTTAAACTGAGACACACCTTCACTATAATCTCAAGCAAACAAATAATTATTTTTAAGTGTTAATCTTGTTAAATTTTGAAGAACTGCAACAGCGAGGTCTCTTGTGCGTGCAAGCTTCAGCTGGTGCAGGCGGATGAACGCTGGAGAGCTAGCGGCTCTGGCCACTATGGATGCATAGATGGCGCCATGCTGCCCAGGCCAAATGAAGCTGTTTTGATTGTTAAATAAACACACAATAAATGCAACGGGTCAGCGGTGACACATAATAAACACGACTTATACACCTAAGTGACTTTTATATATATACGGCCGTGGCATAGTGGTAATGGCAGTCGCCCCCCGATCGGAAGGTTGGAGGTTCGAATCCCGAGTTCCCACACCATGTGTTGTTGTGTCCCTGGGCAAGACACTTAACCCTGAGTTGCTCCCGGTAGGACTGACTGGCGCCTTGCATGGCAGACTATTGCTACCGGTGTATGAAATAGGGATGGGGCAGATCCGATCCAGTATCGGTATCGGTATCCGATACCAGCAGAATGTAAGTATCGGGTATCGGAACCAACCTGCCGATATTTCCGATACTTTCTAGATGTCAGAGAGCACATATATTTCACCATACTCTGTGACTTCTGTCTTAACATTGTTACTTAGCGGTATATTAGTGTTCAATTATAGATTAAATCTGTATCTGTTGATAAAATTCAACAAGAATTACAACTCATATAGTGCCAGAATTAAAAATAAGACTAGAAAATGGGGAGTAGAATGTGATGATTTCCCATAATGCTTAGCAGTATTTTAGACTAGTGTTCCTTGCACCATGAGTCAGAAGGACGTCTGTGGAAGAGACCTGCCTCTTCTTGTATGCCATTTGTTTGTGAATTACTGTAGTGAGGCTCAGAGTGTCTTCTTTGGGTTTACCTCACACAAGTCCGAGTTTTGTGCAACATACGTGCTCTCCCTTCAAGAACTTAATTATTACAGCCTCCTATGCTTGAACACCGATATCGGATCGGAAAAGTATCGGTATCGGTCGATACTCAGTTGTTATGTATCGGATCGGATCGGAAGTGAAAAATGTGGATCGGTGCATCCCTAGTATGAATGTGTGTATGAATGGGTGGATGGCTGGTGCTGTAAAGCGCTTTGGGGCCCCTCATAGGGGGCTGGAAGGCGCTATATAAGTAAGGTCCATTTACCATTTACCATATATATATTTCCTCTTCATGATGCTTTTTTGACTGATGCGACTTATACTCCGGAGCGACTTCTATGCAGAAAAATAGTTAAACATCACAAACAGAATTTTCACTGAAGGAAATTTGATGCAACTGTGCATACACTGTAAAATAGCTAACTATGAAAATAGCCTTTAAACTAAATTATTTCATTATGTTTTAAAAACTATACAGAGCAGCTGTTTGTCACACTCTTTATGCTGAGCTCCACATCAACCCAGCTGAGTTCTGCTACACGTCTCTTTTGGCTCATTTCATTTCTGAAAACTTTCATCTATGTGGGACGTGGCCAGTCCAGTTGTGATTTATGAATGACTGGAGGCAACTTAAAGATAAACTGGTTTGTGCAACCATTTCAGGGAAGTGTTTGTTGAAGAGCCTTGTGTAAACAAGGCAGGATCTAAAAACACAAGATACTTTGATAAGTGGCCCGGTTACAAGAGGGCAGAACTCCAACAAGTGCAATACTTTGTCACATGAAAAGTGCTGTTAAGCCCTTCACGCTAAACGATAATGCTACAGTTTTCTCAATCTTGTGAAAAGTCATAACTCACCTGCTGGATTAAAGCTGTTTGTTGGTTGGTCTGAACAAATACTGGTTCAAACAGATGGACCCAGAGGTCGGGTCAGCGATGAACTGTCACATTTTTCACAGACGGCTCTGTTAATACATTTAGTTTGCACTAGTCAGTCAGTTTGGGCAGCACGGTGGCACAGAGCTGCCACCACTCAGCGAACAGGTTGCCCCGGTTCAAATCCCAGCCAGGAGCCTATGGGTGGAGTTTGCATGATCTCTCTGTGCATGCGTGGGTTTTCCCCGGGTACTCCAGTTTCATTCCACAGACCAAAAACATGTATGTTAGGCTAATTGATAACTCTAAATTGTCTCTAGGTGAGAGTGAGAAAGTGGATGTTTTTGTCTCGTTTGTCTCTAAATGAATGTGACTGTGATTGATTTGCAACCTGTCCAGGGTGTTCCCTGCCTCTAGCTCAGTGATAGCTGGATATGGACACCAGTGACCCCTATGACCCAAAAAGGATGAAGCATGTAAATATAATGGATGGATGGATGGATGGATGGTCAGTTAGTTTGAATTTCTAAAATAATACTAGTGGATGCTAATAGCTGTCAGCATCAGCTAGCTAGTAAGAACACAGATTTTGGGTTGTTATTTTTAGCTCAACCTTTTAGTAGCTGTAACTCAACAAAAAGCTAATTTCACCTCATTTTATTGGGGGTAGAAATTTTAATCCAGTATGTTGGTCACAACATAAGGGGAGTGGTGGCGCAGAGGTTGGAGACGGTGGACCTGTGATCAGAAGATCGCCGGTTCGAGCCCCAGTACCGACAACATCAAACAATGTTGGTGGAAAAAGGTGAAACACCCACACCTGCCTCCACCATCATTTGCCCCACTCTGGGCCCCTGAGCAAGGCCCTTAACCCCCACCATCTGCTCTCTGAACAGGTCTCTCTTGAAAATGAGTTATCGTGACTCAATGAGACTACCTGGATAAATAAAGGGTAAATGAAAAATGGTCAAACTGATAACCTGCTGAAGAAAAACCACCCAGTTTAGGCTTGGACCAAATTTTACACAGCACTGACTTCCAAAGTGGATTGTTTTTAACTTAACTGGTTTGTTAGTGTACAAGTACACATACATTTTTATGTAGATGTTGATGTAAATGGAGGTGTCTTAATGCTTTTCTGTTAAATTTTTTGCTATTTTTATTTCTTACTCAGAAGAGCTTCCTGGCAGTTTCCAGTATCACACATTGCATACGTTGTAGGTTAGGAGAGGAAGATCTGTCAGAGGAAAGCATTAAGAATTTATTTTTTGCTTATATTTTTGAATTATTATTATTATTATTATTGTTATTTATCTTTCCTCCTATAGAAAGTACACCTGTCATTCTGTGTCCGTTTCTACTTCCTGTCCTCTCAAACCCAGCCGGTCGAAGCAGATGGCCGCTCGTCCTGAGCCTGGTTCTGCTGGAGGTTTCTTCCTGTTAGGAGGGAGTTTTTCCTTTCCACTGTTGCCTTGTGCTTGCTCAGGAGTCAATTAATAAATTGGATTTTTATGTATATGAATTTGAATACAAATGGCACAATTTGAAAATAAGGGCAGCAAAACATCTCTGAAAAGTTGCTTCAAGAGCAATTAAAGGCTTCAACAGTAAGAGGTGTGAATCAGAAACAACCAGAAATGGTGCAACTTCTGAGTGTCAGCTATGTTTACATGGGCAAAATTCTGTTCATTTCTCCATGAACAAGAGGAATGAATCTAAGTGCAGATCCCATTGGTGAGTAAAAAGGCTTGCTTTATAAACCAGAAAATGCAGGACCTACAGGGAAAGACACCGGCCTCAGTCAACTTTGAAACATAACATACAATGTGTATATGTATGTAATGCTGCTACAAACAAGAGGGAAACTGAACACAATAAATAGCTGAATGACTTAAAGGTTCAGTATGCAGTTTCTGTAGAACTGCAGCAGTTAGAAATATTTTCAACAGGCAAAGCATTCTGATCCCTCCCCCTCAGAGCCATATGTGGCTCTGCCCCCTTGTGGTCTGTTGAATTTCAAATTCAAGCTCTGTTTTTATTGGCTGATTCAAATTCAAGCTCTGTTTTTATTGGCTGGTTACAAACTCTGTTTTTATTGGCTGGAAAATGGCGGGTCACCTTTTCTTTTTAGAAATGCTTATTTACCACCTGGAGAAGCAAGGGGACAATATTTTTTTTTTTTTTTTTTCAGAGATTACCTGGCTAACATCAGTCTGTCAGGAGGTAGTGACAGAGTGAAGAAATATGTTCATAAAAAAAGCTACATACTGAAGCTTTAATCACAAAACAGGACCAGGGGAGCGAAGGAAGGAATAGTTGTGCAGCATGCAACACCTAGGAAACAACACAGGGATGAGAAAACCTGGAAATGTATTTAACCCTGGAAAAATGAGCAACAATAAATACAAACAAAACAAAAAATAACAGTTAAATTAAACAGAACACCACTTAATCACAATTATTGTGATTACCGTATTTTCCGCCTGACAAGTCTCACCTCTGTATAAGTCGCTTTGTCCAATTATTGGCAATAAATTGGAAAAATCCATAAACATGTTGCACCTTTATTTAAGTTGCATCTATTATGCGTCATCGCTACGCAACACGTCAGCGCGTCATTTGCCCTGCTGAAAATGGCGGCCACATGAGCGAGCAAGCACGGAAGGACTTTACAAGATTAACACGGTAAAAACAATTATTTATTTGCTGAAAATTATAGCAAAGATGTGTCTTAGCTGAACTTTTCCTTAATAAATGAACGCAATTGTCAAATCAGCTGGATTTAAAAAGTAGTTTCGCTACGTGCATGCGCACGGGTGGGACGGCTTTATTTCTTTTAAATTTACGTACGTATGTTGATAGTATGGGAAGGGAGGTTAAACTGGGAGGATCTGCAGAGAGAAATATAGGGGAAGTATCTTGTAATCAAGAAGTATTTGTGGAGGATAGTTTGCTTAATGTGTTGGTCATCATCCATATTGTATCTCAAGATCTCATAATGAATGCTAGACAAGGAAGAGTAGAAAAAGCAGCCCATTCCAATGTGGTTAAACTTTTATTTTTATGTTCTCTGAATCATCCACGAGGAACATAAAACTGTACATCAGATTTCATAGAAGTACCTCACATTTTGCAGCACACAAATTATTGAGGCACTCTACCACGTGGGAACTTACAGCAACACATCAACACTTCACGACTCTGTTGCTCATTACATACTCTACAAAGTCCTGTGACAATACTGTACATTAGGTAGGCTGCTTACATGATGTTGTGTGCAAAATGTCTAAAGTGACAGAAAATACACAAAGGGATTTTCTGTGCTCATAAAGTTTACAACACTGTCAAGGAAAATCTGTCACTGGAAATTTTAGAAAATGACAATAAGACACTGTAATGCTTGACAAATAACAGCTAAACCAATGAAAAGTTTTCTGCTATAACATTACTTTCTGTGTTTCCTCCCAGTTGGACAGGCCCATAGCACCTTTGTCGGGAGGCATCCTGGAGGCATCATTACCAGATTCCTGAACCATCTGAACCAGTTACTCTGTGTGAAACAGCAGAGGTTACACTGCAAGTCTCTCCCGCATAAGTGAACTTCTCACCCTGCCTCTAGCATAGTATACACACACACACACACACACACACACACATATATATATGCATATATATATATATGCATATATATATACACACATATATGTACACATATATATATAACTATCTACATATATATACATATATATACATA
>JBBPBX010044857.1:6274-17039 GCA_038048925.1 Garcialebias charrua
ATACTATATACTATATACTATATATGTATATATATATATATATACAAAATGAGGGGCTACTGCACAACAACTAAAACAATCTACAAGTGTAACTGTAAGATACATTAATGACAAATCATTATGACTGCAAGTGTTCAGTTGGATGAAAACAGGTCAGAGAATAATACTTTCTGCAATTGTTAACACATTGCCTTGCTCATAGGCAGTGGTGTCAAAAGTATTCACATTCATTACTCAAGTAGAAGTATATATACTGGGATTTAAAATTACTTCTGTAGAAGTAGAAGTATCAACTCTAGCTTTTTACTCAAGTAAAAGTAAAAAAGTACTGGTTTCAAAAACTACTTAAAAGTATAAAAGTAAAAGTAGCGTAAGAAAAAGCAACAACAAAGACAAATGCTTAGGCTGCACCACACATACTATTGTATACAACCCCACCTCCCCCACAAAAATCATTTTTTTAGACTAGATTATATTATATTGTTAATGTTGAAAAACTAGGGGTGCACTAAGCTACCTGTCTTAACTGCATATATGCCCATTGAAAATAGGGTTGCCAACTCCTTGATAAATAAATAAGGGACACCTCTCGGCAGGGCTGGTCACCCCATTTAACCCCCCCCCCCCACACACACACACACACACACACAAACACCCTGCCTGCCCCTCCTCACTTTGAAATCAACCTGAATTCATTTGGATACGTGTTTTTGAATTATAAAAATATGTATAAACAAATTATTACACAATTAACCATTTATTTTTAGTGCAAATAGAATTGCCAGAAACAAACATATCTTTTGAAAATTATGTATCTTTCTTAAACAGACCTCTGTCCTGCTTAATAACTTAAAACAGAATTATGTATCTTTCTTAAACAGACCTCTGTCCTGCTTAATAACTTAAAACAGAATTATGTATCTTTCTTAAACAGACCTCTGTCCTGCTTAATAACTTAAAACAGAATTATGTATCTTTCTTAAACAGACCTCTGTCCTGCTTAATAACTTAAAACAGAATTATGTATCTTTCTTAAACAGACCTCTGTCCTGCTTAATAACTTAAAACAGAATTATGTATCTTTCTTAAACAGACCTCTGTCCTGCTTAATAACTTAAAACAGTATTAAATAACAAAAAATCAATACGAACATTCTGTAATAGTGCATTTAGTGCAACGTGCAAATAAAGTTTGTAGTAAATTTGTAAACATAAACACATTGTGCCTCAAAGGCCATGGCTTTCCACTTGTAGTAAAAATAAAAAACTTGTAAACTAAACAGTGGAACGTTACATTATGGAGTCAACCTATTTTTTCCATTTGTATTTCTGCTGAGATCGTGCTGCAGCAAGGAGTGCTCTGTTTTTCAGTGCCAAAGAGTAAAACTCTGAGCAAGACATTTCATAATTTAGACTGACAATGAGCTCACTTCTAATTAGTTCAGTAGAACATTTGTTTCGCACATCAGTCCACTTACTTTTCATGAAAGAGAAAATCCTTTCCACAAACCCAGTGGAAGATGGGATGCTGAGGACAAAGGATACAACAGCTGGATGTTGGGGAGGTCAGCTGCCTGAAGAACTTGCATCCACTTCTCTGCTGTTCCCTGGGACTGCCACCTTTCTTTCTCCTGAGGTGAGGTGGTCTATCAGGCTGTTTGCAGTCACACATTCCTCATACAGCTCATCCATAGACATGTTCAGCCTGCCAAAAGGTGTTAAAGTTCATTAGTGATACATAGCCTAGGTTATGTAGTGATAAATAAATGGAAAAACGTGTATTGTTTATATTTATAATTTAGCATTGTATTTAAACTACATTTTGAAATGTATTTATTAATTTACCTATATGAACTGTGTTTTTTTAAAGATGGACAAGGTTGTATGTTTGCATAGTGTAAAGTAAATTCACAATTATGTATTTATTTGTACGTGTCAATTGTACACTTTTGTTTATAACTATCAATAATTAAACATGGTTCACCACTACACTGGAAATTATTGAATTTTTACCTGCCAACCAGGTGAAGACTTTCAGTGATCTTCTCCACTTCCTCAAAGGATATTTTTCCAGATGCCAGAGAGAGGGGCTGAAGGTGAAAGAGCCAGTTTTCCTCTGAGAAGTCAAACCACTTCTGGACAGAACTGATGGCAGTTTTTGTGAAGGGCAGGGCGCCCTGGCAGTTTTTTTTTTTTACATACCATATCTGCCTCTGGTGTTGCCCGGTGCAGAACAAATTGGTCAAGGGTTCTCCTGGTTTTGTTGTCTTTCACGTTTATATTTATTATACAACATTAGTATGTTACTAGGTCACTAGAAGTCAGTAATCAACTGATAAAAAAACCAAAAACTTTCAGCTTACCTCGTAGGCATGTAACGAGATCTCGTTGTACGAGATCTCGCGATATTAAACTCCCGCGATATCTCTCGTTGAGAGGTAACGTTGTCTCGCGAGACGCTAATGCTAGCGCTAGCAGAGCCCCTAGCAAGTCAGCGTCACGGACAGCATGGCTTCGCCGGATGAAGTAAAGTACTCTTGGCTGCAGTTGCTATAGAAGACGCCCCAACTACTGATGGAGGGTCCCGGCGCTGCCGACGCTGCCCCGGATGTCACGCGTAAACACCGGTGTGACCGGTGTTGCCAGATAGAGTCCCACCCACCCAAAGCACTCTTTACCCGCAAAAGTCAGAAGGAAAATCGCGGTGAACCGCCCAATCTGGCAACACTGGTGAGTGACGACGGCTGCTGATGCGGATATTTATGTCAATTTTTGGAAAGTCCTGCGTGAGCGTGAATATCTATATTCTACAAAAAAAAACGGCAAAATGAAAGAAAAGTAACGAGGCTATTTTTAAAAAGTAAGGAGTAGAAAGTACCAGTAATTGCGTGAAAATGTAAGAAGTAGAAGTATAAAGTAGGCTGAAAAATAATTACTTTACTAAAGTATAGATAACTAAAATTTGTACTTAAGTAAAGTAACGAAGTATTTATACTTCGTTACTTGACACCTCTGCTCATAGGTCAACAGATGTTGCTGTCATTTAATGCAGCAGCCTGAATTTCCTTAGCAATAAGTCTGTTTGTTGCAGTGTTTCTCTTCCATTGTCCTTCAATACAACACAGACAGGAGGGATCTTTTGCCACCTTAAATAAAGCAAAGCTAATGTGCCACTGTTGGGCCAGTACCAGAAAAGTCACTGACTGGAATTCATGTCTAGACTGAAAACATTATTAAAAGAAGGCACTGATGTGGTATAAATCAAGCATTTACTGCTGACTTAACATTTATTACAGTTTGTGTATGCACCATTATCGAAACCACGATGATGGTTAATGAGTCCTTGAAAGGTTTTTCACCTGCATCCTCCTTTTTTCTGTTCAGGTATTCAGTTTAAACTTTTTTTTTATGTCATAGCAACAATTACAAAGCAAAATCCTCTTTAAGACAGTCTAAACAAAAATCTGAGGATCTCCAAATTATTTTCATATGTTGAAAAATATGTCAATTATTTCGAAGCACTGCATAAGTTCAGGATTAAAGACTTAGAAGTGCAACAGACATCAGGCTCCCTCTCCCTGCTTGAGCCTTGGAGACTTCCACAAACAGCACAGCCTGTCAGGGCTGATTGCAGTGGCACTGGGGCAGATAAATCAGTCTTACTATTATCCTATGTAAGCTAGGACTGCCAAATTACAACTTTAGCCTTAAACCCCCACAGCGTTTGCTTACAGATGTCCTAAGCCACAGCAGTGAATAAAAAAAAATCCTACCAAAAAAAAAAAAAAAGATGGCCATGGTTTGAGAGAGGATGGAGGGAAGCAAGTCAGATGGGATGTGTATATACATCTCATTCTCAATATTGCTCAGGCTAGTGGGTCTCTTCTCTTTTTATTGCCCTCTGCACACTCCATGGCTCATAACTATGATGTTCTAAAAGCTTTGCAAGGACCATAATTTAAATTTATTATAATCCTGTTATGGATTCACAAACAGCTTCAATGTCCCATACATACATATTACAAGTCTGATATTGAAAAATTGGAGCACAGAACCACAGAAAAACATGCAGACACTTTTACAAATGAAGCAATATTAGAGCAAAGTGGTCAAACTTTTAGTGGAAAAAAAACCCCAGCAATATCAGGCAGTTGTAGGACGTAACTTTATGGTAATAGGTTAATTTGTACACCCATGCCATCCTGTAAAACTTATATTTATATATTTTTGCTTTGGTAGCAGTTAAGGTGCTAACAAATGTGTTTTATAAATTGTCTTGCTGAAACAATGCAATTTTTCTTTGTTCTTTTCTGTTCCAGTTATTCTAATAAATTCTTCTCTCTTTCTGTTGTTGCCTCCATTTACCACCAATTCAATTCCACCCAAGCTTCTTAGTGTGTAATTTATGATTTATGTTGCACCATAGATACGGAAAAACAAAACTTCTTACCTTGCCCACATATTGCGGGTCTGATCCCATATACTCCTCCAGTACAAAAAACTGGTTCCACACCCAGCCTCTCTTGACCCGCTGAAATCCAGAGGCCCCATTCTTTCTCGTTGAGCCCACCGAGCTCTTGGCGTGCTCCCTCCCCGTTCTGCTCCGACCCAAGGGTGATGAAGGAGGGTGTAAAGAAAGAACCGAATCCTCGTTGACAAGAATCCACAGGAACAGCAACAGGCAGTTCCTTGTAAGCATTGGCAATTTGTGATGTTCCGGTCCCCCAAGTTAAAGTTGATGATGAAAGATCTCAGATCTCAGATCTAGTAAAACAACTGATGGTGATGTATTGTCGAAATAAGTGAGGCGTGGAGCTGTGTTGGGTGTGGCAAACCCAAAAAGTCGATTTCCAAGACTACACTGTGATTTGTGGAGCGCATTCCCTAAAAGACAGAAATAAAAAAATATATATTAAAACAACAAATTAACAACAATGCTTTTTTTTGTTTGATTAATAATACCTCATTAACACAAAAAATGGAGGCAGTCTAGGGCGGTCAGATCATTCTTGATCTTTATAAACAGCATTAATGACTTTTTTCATAAATACAAATCATTAATGGCTTTCTTTTCATACATTACAGTGTCCTGGTGGAACTTGGCCATCTATATTCGTTCCCCCTGCTGCTTACCTGCATTAGTTTTTAACTGCTCGATGATAAATTATGGTGCTTTCACTCTCAAGCATACAAGTAAGCGCTGTAATTATGCACCTCAAGATAGATTACTTCTACACCAAGCGGTTCTTGTGCATACATGCTCTAATTAGCCAGAATACTTGTCCCTACAGTGAAAACTGTGACTTTATTTTTGCTGTCAATTACAGGCCACCACACACTGTGCCACAAAGCTGTCAGTGTTACTGCATTTCTTTACCCATAAAGGTTAAATGTCTGTATTTTTAATGACACTTTAATGAAGGAGTTCTGATGAATGGTGTGCTTTCCTTTTTCAAAGCTTGTCACAGAAAATACTTTGTATGATAATCAGAAAGCTGCTGACAAAAAAGCAATTACTTTAGAAGAAAAACAAGTGAAAAGTTGCAGTCATATTGTTTGTAGGCAATCTTCTAAAGATAAAGCATGGTGATCAAGAATCAATTAAATGTGTATTTGATATAAAGTGTTAATGCTACCTAAACGGTATGTTGCTTTATGTTTTGGATGATCTTAAACTGGGTTCACACTGTGCAAATGTTTGTCTGTCAGACAAAATATTTTGCTGTGGAAAAAAAATGTATAAAAAATCTGTTTGTGAACTCAAATCAGTGTCTTATGATCTTAAGTTATGGCATATTCATTAAACCTTTATTTATACAGGTTGGTCTCATTGAGTCACAAGGACTTGTTTTCAAGAGAGACCTGTTTTAGTCAGACAACATATAAAGTACAGACAACAATAATTCCACAAAAAGCAATTACAATAAAATACATGAAGTTTTAAATGCACGTCAAATCAAGATATCATATAAAACAAGGTGAAATTACTAAAGACAAGAACGTATTTGTTTTGAACATTTATCAAATCTTTGAAACTCCTTAAAGAAATCAAAATCGATAACTTCAGATATGTTTGCACGATGTTCCAGGTTACAGGAGCAGAGTAAGAAAAGGCCTTTTTTGCTGAGCTCAGTTCACACTGAGGGGACACTGCAGGGAATGAAGCAGTGCTTGATTTGAGCCGGATCCTGCCAGAACAAGATGCGGGAACTCTCTCATTTTGACCCGCTCTGTTCCGGCAACTCTTTCATCGGATCCGCCAACTCCTCCCCTAAAAGTTCAAAGTCATTGCACATTTTAATTTTGATTATTTATTAAGAATACAACAAGAGGAGGTGTTGCTCTTAGCCAGGCGGACTCAGTCTGTGGATGCTTCAACCGCAGCACGCGCAGCGCTCCTTCGAGGAGGAGAGGAGCCTATAGGCAGTGGGGAGTGAGGATGGAGGGATGGTCACATTTACACACTGAGGTTCTGTGCAAAGACCTTCTCTCCTCCTCCTCTCCAAATATTGTCCCTACAGCAGTGCTGCACATTGAAAAACACCCCCTCTTCTCCTCCTTTCAGACCCCCGAAACAGAAATGATCATTTATTCAACAGAACAAATAAATGTCCTGTGGGAAGTGCACGTTACGCACAGCATCTCCAGACAGCTCTACAGAGTGTGCACACATCAGCAGGTCTCTGAACTCCTGCTACATATCAGACATAATAAATAAAAAAAGCTTACTGTAAAAAATAAATTAAAAATACAAAGATAAAAATGGTGAGCCCATGGGAAGGGGGACCCACGTCTCCTCTTCGGGCTGTGCCCGGCCGAGCTCCATGGGTGAAAGCCCGGCCACCAGGCGCTCGCCAACGTGCCCCACCTCCGAGCCTGGCTCCAGAGTGGGGCCCCGGTGACCCACGTCCGGGCGAGGGAACATTTTGTCCATTTATTGTACTCATCATTGGGGTCTTCGGGCTGCACTTTGTCTGGTCCCTCACCTAGGACCTGTCTGCCTTGGGTGACCCTACTAGGGGCATGAAGCCCCTGACAGCATAGCTCCTAGGATCATTGGGACACTCAAACCCCTCCACCACGGTAAGGTGGCAACCCAGGGAGGGGCCAAACCACCTATGGGAGGGGCCAAAGGGGTCGGGTGCAATGTGGGATGGGTGGTGGCCGAGGGCGGGGACCCTGGCGGTCTGATCCTCGGCTACAGAAGCTGGCCATTGGGACATGGAATGTCACCTCTCTGGTGGGGAAGGAGCCTGAGCTAGTGTGTGAGGTTGAGAGGTTCCGGCTAGAAATAGTTGGACTCACCTCAACGCATGGCTCTGGCTCTGGAACCAGTTTCCTTGAGAGGGGTTGGACACTCTTCTACTCTGGAGTTGCCCCTGGTGAGAGGCGCCGAGCAGGAGTGGGCATACTTGTTGCCCCCCATCTTGGTGCCTGTACGTTGGGGTTCACCCCGGTGAACGAGAGGGTAGCCTCCCTTCGCCTACGTGTGGGGGGACGGGCTCTGACTGTTGTTTGTGCCTATGCGCCAAACGGCAGCGCAGATTACCCACCCTTTTTGGAGTCCTTGGAGGGGGTATTGGAGAGTGCGCCTCCTGGGGACTCCCTTGTTCTGCTGGGGGACTTCAACGCTCACGTGGGCAATGACAGTGAGACCTGGAGGGGTGTGGTTGGGAGGAACGGCCCCCCTGATCTGAACCCGAGTGGTGTTTTGTTGTTGGACTTCTGTGCTCGTCATGGATTGTCCATAACGAACACCATGTTCAGGCATAAGGGTGTACATATGTGCTCTTGGCACCAGGACACCCTAGGTCGCAGTTCGATGATCGACTTTGTTGTCGTCTCATCTGATCTGCGGCCGCATGTCCTGGACACTCGGGTGAAGAGAGGGGCGGAGCTGTCAACTGACCACTACCTGGTGGTGAGTTGGCTCCGATGGTGGGGGAGGATGCCGGTCAGACCTGGCAGACCCAAACGTATTGTGAGGGTCTGCTGGGAACGTCTGGCAGAGTCTCCCGTAAGACGGAGCTTTAACTCCCACCTCCGGGAGAGCTTTGAACACGTTCCGAGGGAGGCGGGGGACATTGAGTCCGAGTGGGCCATGTTCCGCGCCTCTATTGTCGAGGCAGCTTATCAGAGTTGTGGCCGCAAGGTTGTTGGTGCCTGTCGTGGTGGCAACCCTCGAACCCGGTGGTGGACACCGGCGGTGAGGGATGCTGTCAGGCTGAAGAAGGAGTCCTATTGGGCCTTTTTGGCCTGTGGGACCCCGGAAGCAGCAGATAGGTACCGACAGTCCAAGCGGCATGCGGCTCGGGTGGTTGCTGAGGCAAAAACTCGGGCGTGGGAGGAGTTCGGAGAGGCCATGGAGAATGACTTCCGTACGGCTTCGAGGCGATTCTGGTCCACCATCCGGCGTCTCAGGGGGGGAAAGCGGTACGCGACCAACACCATTTATGGTGGGGATGGCGTGCTGTTGACCTCAACTCGGGATGTTGTGAGTCGGTGGGCGGAATACTTCGAAGACCTCCTCAATCCTACTGGCACGTCTTCCACTGAGGAAGCGGAGCCTGGGGACTTTGGGTCGGGCTCTCCAATCTCTGGAGCTGAGGTCACCGAGGTGGTTAAAAAGCTCCGCGGTGGCAGGGCTCCAGGGGTGGATGAGATTCGCCCTGAGTTCCTTAGGGCTCTGGATGTTGTGGGGTTGTGTTGGCTTACGCGACTCTGCAATATCGCGTGGACATCGGGGGCAGTTCCCTTGGATTGGCAGACTGGGGTGGTGGTTCCCCTATTCAAAAAGGGGGACCGTAGGGTGTGTTCCAACTATAGGGGGATCACACTCTTAAGCCTCCCTGGTAAGGTCTATTCAGGGGTTCTGGAGAGGAGGGTCCGTCGGATAGTCGAACCTCGGATTCAGGAGGAGCAGTGTGGTTTTCGTGCTGGTCGTGGAACACTGGACCAGCTCTACACCCTCAACAGGGTCCTGGAGGGCGCGTGGGAGTTTGCCCAACCAGTTTACATGTGCTTTGTGGACTTGGAAAAGGCATTCGACCGCGTCCCTCGGGGGGTTCTGTGGGGGGTACTCCGGGAGTATGGGGTACCAGGCCCATTGATATGGGCTGTTAGGTCCCTGTACGACCGGTGTCAGAGCTTGGTCCGCATTGCCGGCAGTAAGTCAGGCTCGTTTCCAGTGAGAGTTGGACTCCGCCAAGGTTGCCCTTTGTCACCGATTCTGTTCATAACTTTTATGGACAGAATTTCTAGGCGCAGCCAAGGTGTTGAGAGGATCCGTTTTGGTGGCCTTAGAATCGCTTCTCTGTTTTTTGCAGATGATGTGGTCCTATTGGCTTCATCAGATCGTGATCTACAGCTTTCGCTGGAGCGGTTTGCAGCCGAGTGTGATACGGCCGGGATGAGGATCAGTTCCTCCAAATCCGAGGCCATGGTCTTGAGCCGGAAAAGGGTAGCATGCCCTCTCCGGGTCGGGGAGGTCCTGCCCCAAGTGGAGGAGTTTAAGTATCTCGGGGTCTTGTTCACGAATGAGGGAAAACTGGAGCGTGAGATCGATAGGCGGATAGGTGCAGCATCCGCAGTGAAGCGGGCGCTGTACCGGTCTGTCGTGGTGAAGAGAGATGAGGTCCTGCCCCAAGTGGAGGAGTTTAAGTATCTCGGGGTCTTGTTCACGAATGAGGGAAAACTGGAGCGTGAGATCGATAGGCGGATAGGTGCAGCATCCGCAGTGAAGCGGGCTCTGTACCGGTCTGTCGTGGTGAAGAGAGAGCTGAGTCGAAAGGCAAAGCTCTCAATTTACCGATCGATCTACGTTCCCACCCTCATCTATGGTCATGAGCTTTGGGTTGTGACCGAAAGAACGAGATCTCGGATACAAGCGGCTGAAATGAGTTTTCTCCGCAGGGTGTCTGGACTCTCCCTTAGAGATAGGGTGAGAAGCTCAGTCATCCGGGAGGGACTCGGAGTAGAGCCGCTGCTTCTCCACATCGAGAGGAGCCAGTTGAGGTGGCTCGGGCATCTGGTTAGGATGCCTCCTGGACGCCTCCCTGGTGAGGTGTTCCGGGCATGTCCCACCGGGAGGAGACCCAGAGGAAGACCCAGGACACGCTGGAGGGACTATGTTTCTCGGCTGGCCTGGGAACGCCTTGGGATTCCCCCAGAGGAGCTGCTCCATGTGGCTGGGGAGAGGGAAGTCTGGGCCTCCCTACTTAGGCTGCTACCCCCGCGACCCGACCCCGGATAAGCGGAAGAAAATGGATGGATGGATGGATGGATGGATGGAAGATAAAAATGTTTGATGTGTTATTCACATTATACGTCACGTTTCAAAATAACGGCGCTAATTTGTCAAAAATAACAACAGCGATCAAAATATCAAAAATACAGTCCAATTTACTTTAATAAAACAATAGATGTGGATGGATGGATGGATGGAATGGATGGATTGTCCTAGTTGGACAACAGAGAATTGAAGACTTCAGGTGCTTCAAATGGTGCCACGAGAACTGGAGCAGGAACAACAAATTCAGCGGAGAAGAGTTCAGCTCTGAACTGTGAAGTGAGAGGAGGGCGGAGGGGGATCAGGACACCTGACAGAATCTGAGCTTCTCATTCACACACAACCTGCTTTTCTTCTCCAAAATAATAATTTTATATTTTTTTTACAAATATAGGTAAATGTTGATGTATAACAACCTGTTAAAATACACCAGAATGCAGGAAATAGCATCTCTGTTATTCAAAATGTTCTGTGAGAC
>JBBPBX010044858.1:0-27268 GCA_038048925.1 Garcialebias charrua
GGATTCTGATGTGTCACAAGGGGTACATTTTGGTAAATGATTATAATTTTAAAGAAAATGAGATGATATCGTAGATTACTGTTAGCTATATGGTTGTGAAAACCAAATTACTGGTGGCAATAGGCAGAGGTTTAGGAAACATCTGACACTAGTGCTAAGGTTAAAGGATGGTAAATTTAGACACAATTTCCAATTTATTAACCAAATAACTTTGGCATAATTGAAACAAGGTAGAGTTTTGTTTCAAAAGGGGGTTAAGGAGCTGACTAAGGAGCTGACAGATGTTTCTAAAAATAGAGAGGTTGGAATTGGTCCCTAGAAATAACTAATTAGAAATAACTAGATTGTAAATGTTTCCTAGAAACAACAAGGTTGACAAATGTTCCTAGAAATAACTAATTAACTAAAAGATGGTAAATACATTTTAGTATACAAAGAATAATAAGGATAACTGATGAATTGGCGTTATAAACAAAGTTCACTTGCGTTGATATTGAGGCGGCATCGGTCTTGAACGTTTTATTTTCTTTAATCATGGCATGGGGGAAGGAGTATTGATGCAAGCATATTTCAAATGAGCAATTACCGTATTCTCCGGTGTATAATACGCACTTTTATTGCTCATTTGAATATCCTGCGTATTATACACCGAAGCGTATTATCTATGGATTTTTTCCCATATTTTTAGACCCATTTTTAGCTCTGATTCTCTGTTTTTCATTTTGGCCAAAAATGGTGTAGTACCAGTTTTGGCCGCTATGTGCGCTAATGCGCCCTGTAGTCTGTTTACCTGCAGACTGTAGCTGGAGGCGTATCCTGTTATTCGTGTATTCTATAAAACCCATCACCCCCCGCCAAATCACTGAGAGAGAGCAGGAGAAATCAACAACTACACATTCGAGAACAAAGAGAGAAAATGCCGCCAAAAAGAAATTCGTATACTGCAGAATTTAAGCTGCAGGTAGTTTTATTTTAATTAAATTCAGCTGTACATTACAAATTAAGTCATCTAGAGACTTCTTTTAATTTTGTTAGTTTAAATGTCATCAAATGAATAACCTTGTGTGTTACTTGTATAAGCATTATTGAATCCAATGTTTGATAGTCATCAAGACTGTTTAATTCAAACTGTTTAAATTCATGCTGAATAGCAAATGTTATTCCAAAATGTTATTCATGAAGGATTTCTCTTCTCAAACCTGCAGTGAAGATTCAGTGACACTGTTTATCTCATTTTAGTTTGAGCTCAGGACAATCTCCTCAGAAGAGACTTTTGTTTTTGTCCTAATTAATAATCAGATGAATAATATCTGTTTTTGCTATTATCATTAACATAGGTCCCATATGTGACGCTTTAATGACGTTGTTTTAACCAAACCAACAGGTTAACAGTGTTGTGTGTAGTGTTAAGATCAGTTTTTATCATAAAATGCTGACATCTGAAACTAACAACTTTATCTTTCTGACAATTTGTAATGTTTGATTCAAATTAAAAGTAATAAAAGTATTACTGTCCCTTCAGGAATAACTCCCAAAAAGTTCATTACTGAGAGCGATTAGAGAAGTGTTTCTGAGGTCACGGTTGTATTCATTCATTCAACCTTTATTTATACAGGCTAGCCTCGTTGAGTCACGGGGACTCATTTACAAGAGGGACCTGTCTCACTCACACCAAACAACCATCCACTCTCACACTCACACCTAGGGTCAATTTAGAGTCACCAATCAGCCTAACAAGCATGTTTTTTGGTCTGTGGGAGGAAACCGGAGTACCCGGAGGAAACCCACGCATGCACGGGGAGAACATGCAAACTCCACCCAGAAAGGCCCCGGACCGGGATTTGAACCGGCAACCTTCTCGCTGAGAGGCAGCAGCTCTACCAGTTGTGCCACCGTGCTGCCCACGGTGGCACAACTATCACTATAGTATCACTATAGTTTCAATGGGTTTGGCGCCATCTAGTGGCCATAAAAAAGACTGTCACGGCAGCGCATATTATACACCGAAGCGTATTATCTAAGGGTTTTTCTGATTTATTTCCAAAAATTGGCCAAAGCGTATTATACACCGGAGCGTATTATACACCGGAGAATACGGTAACAACACTGTTTTTTTTTTCCTCTGTGAAAGTGTGTGTGAAGCAGGATGGGGGACCCTCCTTGGAAATGATTCCTGCCTGCAGGCTCAAACCACTCAAACCTGAAGTGGACCTGATCAGAGGATGTTTAGAAATATGATGGTTCTGTAGATTTATAGCAATTGACTTGACTAGACGACATGTGACTTATTGACTCAGGGAAAATGTGTATAGAACCACAGGTGTACAATGTTTTGTGAATTATGCTCTGCCGCCGCTTGCTATGTTATTTTTTTAATTATGCTATGCCGCCGCTTGTGATGTTATTGTTATGTGTGTAATTTCTGCTATAAGCTGAGTGAAAAGGTACAGTATTTTTTGTAAGTATGAACCGCCTTAAAACTACTCATAATTAACCCTAATGAAGATTAAGCCTCTTCCAAACCAACTAACATGCATGATTCATTCTTTGTACTACTGATTTATAATTGATTGGGTGTTGTTTGCTGTGGCACATTCTGTTTATGATAGGTGGTTCCTGGAAATGCTCCAGCTGAGGGAGTTTTCTCAACGGAGTCCCGGGGAGGCAAGACCAGAACAGCCCTGGTCAGGAAGGACCCGTGGGGGGTCGCTGAACGCACACCCCAGGCAGTGCGTGGCAATGCCAGGGGATCCACACGGTTCAGTGTGCTCCAACCCGTGAACCAGGAAGGAGCTAAAGGATTGGGCTGGACAACAAGAGGAGCTCGCATTCGAACTCTCATGCCTTGATAGACCCAAAGTAGTTGAATAAAGTTGCGTGCAATGCCGGGGGTCTGCCCTGAGCAACGCCAGGGGAATGCCCCTGAGGAGACAACTGCCTGATGCGGAGGAGGAACTTGGGAACTTAAGGTTCATAATTCTGCAATATCCTAAGCACTTACTATTATTATTGTTCATAGTTTGCATATATTTCCTTATATTCTACAATTTGCATATTAACAAATTGAGTCAAAATGTGGTGGCCAGACAAGAGGGCATAACTTGGAGGATTTTGAAAAAACTGATTGAATATTGTGTATATATGCATTAAACTACATTGTGTGTTGTGTGATTTTATTTTTTGAGGTGGACCTCAGAAATTGAGGTCCAAAGGGGGTTTTGTTGTGAAAATAAAATACATTTTTTGTGCTTAGGGTCATTATCCCCTCTTTAAACGGAACTCTGGATACTGAAGACATGCAATGGTATTTCTTGTTTACAAGGAAGAGGCTTTCTGGGAGTGGGGGAAGGAGAACAGTCTTTGAAACAAAACTCCTCTTATCAGTTTGAGGCAGGCTTGGAGCATGATGAGGAGTCCTGGTGCCTTTCTGTCAGTTTTATGACTTCACAGATTTATGACTGGCAGGGAGACACTAGCCTCTTTGTTCTGGGTGTTAAGCCACACTTCCCTCCCCCGTCAGCTCTCATGTGAGTTGGAAAATAAGGGTTATGCAGACTGAAAAAAGCAAATGGTATTTCCTGTCTTCTGGCAATAAAGGAGGGACAACAGTCTCTGAAACAAAACCCCCACAGAAGGGTATAAAAAGTTCCCATCCTCCAACAGCAAGGGAGAAGAAGTAAGCACACGGATCAGGTTGTATGTTCTCCCTGTCCCCCTCTCTCCCTGCCTTCTCCCCCCTCCTCCCTTCTTCTCTATATCTCTCTCTTTTTCTCTCACTGTCCACCTTTTTAAAAACAAATGTAATGGATGTTAGGAATAGGACAAATGTATTCTGTGACTTTTAACTTATGATTAATTAAACTGGTTTGGAACTTTAAGTGAGCGTCTGTCGTGTTCAGTGTATCTCTCCTTTCTGATCTAAAGTGAACCAAATAACGAATTCTGGGGCGGAGAAGAATCATACGCCAACAAAAAAAAAAAATATATATATATATACAGTACATATATATATACATATGGTAAATGGAGCTTATTTATATAGCACTTTCTAGCCCCCCGTGAGGAGCCCCAAGGCGCTTTACAATACCAGCCATCCAGCCATTCATACACACATTCATACACCGGTAGTGGTAGCCTGCCTTGCAAGGCGCCATCCAGACCTACCGGGAGCAACTCGGGGTTAAGTGTCTTGCCCAGGGACACAACGAGGTATGCAGTGACGGGGATCGAACCTGGGACCTTCCGGTCCTGAGCCGGATTTTTATTATCCATCGTTTTTATCCCTGCAAGTCTTTCCTTCAACAATACAAAAAGGACATTGACATGAACTGCTCGCTGCCAACTCCGTGAAGATCTGTCATTTATTCTGGTCATGTCCTTTCTGTACTTTCTGGCAAGATATTTGCACTTTTATTTCCAAAAATATTCTTGATGACTTTTCCCTTACTTATGTAAATGTGTTGTTTGGATTGTTTTCTTATCCCATGAATAAAACAAACCATTATTATATTATCAACCTAATTTTATTAGTTGCAAAATACCATGTACAGTACATGAATCTAAATTCTCATATCAGAAACCTTGTTTCTTGGTCTTTAGAGAGGAATTCAAACAATATATTAGAACACTTCAGTACTCAAACAATAGTAAACCCATAAAAACAACTGATTTGTGGACCCACTTCAACATTTTTGTGACTTAACTTTTTTTCTTTTTACATTTGCATACATGTACATGTATAAATACACTTCGCTTTATTTGTGTTTGCTTTATAACCCCCTGGCATTATTCTCTTGTTCATTTTGTTCTATAATATTGATATTGTTTCTACTGTTTCTACTTTTATTATCAATTTAAAATAAAATAAAAACGGGGCTCTGCTGCTAGCTTTAGCCATAGGCGTTAGCAACCGGAAGCTGGCGCAACACTGGCTTCTGATTGGTTGAGAGCACCTGCCAATCTCCGTTGCTATCCAACAAACGCGAAGGCGGGTGTCGGAAAATGACCATATATGGTAGTGTGCTTTCGAGCAGCGTTTGGACCCAGTCATTCCTGTGTGTCGCGTGGCTGTGCGTGTGCTCGCTGAGCGGGACCGGGGGTAGTCAAAGCAGGAGGGTTTTAAGAATGAATTTACTGTCACACAGCTACACTTTAATACATGCAAACTAAAAGTGCAAAATGTTTACATTTAATTTAGAATTTTTACTTCTGACTTCAAAAAAGCTTCAAAATTCTAATTGCTGACGTCATCATGACGTCATCAATTAGAATTTTGAAGTCAGGTCAAACTCTTTTATCTTCTGACATCATAATTATTCTAATTGATGACATCATCAAACTCTTTTATCTTCTGACATCATAGCATCATCATGCTAATTGATGATATCATCATAACAATGATGAAAGGACTCCTTCTTGGAAAGTTTATAAATAGACCCTGTATCAGGCTCTTCAAACACATTGCAGACGAATCTCCTTTCAACCAGTTGTATACGCGATCGTGCACACAGGTATTCAAAATGCATAAAGTTGCTCGTAGAGCATGCGCGATGGTGCGCACACAGGTACAGGTATTCAGAATGCATACAGTTGCTCGTAAAGTGCTTGAGGGCAACATGCTTGCAGCAAAGGAGGCTTTACAACTGAAAGAGAAAGAAATTCAAAAAGTTAAATATAATACGACAGTAAGAATCGAAGAATTTAAACGTGCAGAGGAGAGGCTGAAAACTGAAAAAAGCATGCATATGAAAGTCATCAATGAACAGAAAAAGTTTATTGAAGACCTAAAAGAACAAAGATCTGCGGACCAAAAAACAATTGAAAATCTCAGGAAGGTCTCTGAGCTAAACAGCTTTTTAGAGGAACTAGTAAAGGTGCTTCGCCTGGAAGTTAAAAATCAAGAAGAGGACAAAGAAAAGGCCATCAGAGAAGTGGTCCTCGAGGAGGAAAAAATACATAATGCAGTGGAAAAAGAGTATCATTTCCAGAAAGAAAGACAATCAAAATGGAAAGCAGAAAATGAATTAGAAGATTGTCAGAGGAACATCCAGGAAAATGAGTCATATGCAAAACGCATACAGTTGGAGAATGACGCACTTTTAAATGAGACCCAAGCGCGGAAAACTGAAATCGAACAATTGAAAAACCGCGTTGCCGAGTTGACAGACAAAAACTGTGACTGGAAACGCAAATATGACGAAGCGTACGAAAAGCTGGAACGGATGAATTGTGACAACAAGAAGCTGCAATACGAAAAAGAAGTTTGCGAATCGGTTTGTACCTGTTTAACCGTAAGCATAAACAGGTACAAAACTGAGATCGAAAATATGAAGGCTGAGGTAGACATCAAATCAAAGGCCTTCGAAAACATGACTGCCAAAAAAATAGAACTCGAAGAAAAATGCAGAGAACTGGCAAACACGATTCAGTCTCTAGAGCGTTCTCATGAAGAACTTAAAAAGGCTAACCCTGAACTGGAAACCAACGAGTGTGTATACGAATTTGAAGATCTGTGGGAGCTGAACTTTTGTAGACGCAACTTTAAAAAAATTGAGGATTCAGCAACATTGTCTGTTCGTTCTCCCACAAATGTAAGCAGTAGTGTATGCCAGACAGATCAAAATGACGTTCAGATTTGTCCTACGCCGTCTTCCAGGGATGGGATAGAGCATAAACTTCCTTCAAATGATAGTACAACAAATAAAATACCTCTTCCCCCACTCAGAAAGGTACCTGCGAAATACACAGGTGTGGATAAAATATCCGATATACCAGATCAACAACAATTTGTCAGGGACCAATGCAACAAATCTTCAAGAGGCAGAGTTTTGAAGGTTGCCAAAAACCCTCCAGAAACTTCAAAGGCTGTGGTTAAACCAAGTGAACCAAGGCGCGTGAAACAAGAAGAGTTTGTCAGGGACCAACGCGACACCTCTTCAAGAGAAGATCAGATCAGATCAAACCCTCGAGAAACTTCAACGGCTGCGTCTAAACATAGGCTGTCCATGTATAAGGCTTCAATATCAGAAACAACTGCAGTGTCAAACCCAAAACGACCCGAGTTTGACCTGCGTACTGAAATGAGGGCACAATCGAGAGTTACGTGGGTACAGAGAGAGAGAGAAAATCCAATTTTATGTAGGAGAAATCAGTCCCAGATGGATTCCCAGCAGGTAACACGTCCAGTTAATGACGTAAAAAGTGTACCGGTACTAGCTTCACCTCCAAAAGAAGACCACGTTCCTATAACAGTTTTACCGCCTATCACTGACCGCTGCCCTCGCAAAACGGCTTTACCAAAGTGTTCACCTTTGAACCCAGATACTGTCAGAGTATCTCTACCTGCAACCCCCCCTTCCCCACACCCAAACAACTAGGAACCTGGAAATATTCCCAGATGTGCGAAGCCATGGTCTGGGAATTTAAGCAGCAGAGTAAATCACCAAGAAGGGAATTCGCGCAAATGCTGTACGTTCCAGTGCTGTTGGGAATCATTTCGCTTGGCTTAGGATGCTTGTTCTGAGTGTGTGGGTTTCCTCTGGGTGCTCCAGTTTGTCCCACAAAAAAAAAAAAGTGTGTGTGTGTCCGGGCCTGGGATGCTTGTTCTGAGTGTGTGGGTTTCCTCTGGGTGCTCCAGTTTGTCCCACAAAAACAAAAAAAAGTGTGTGCGTCTGGGATGTTGTTCTGAGTGTTTGAGTTTCCTCTGGGTGCTCCAGTTTGTCCCACAAAAAAAAGGAAAAAAAAAGTGTGTGTGTTCTGTGTGTCTGGGATGTTGTTCTGAGTGTGTGGGTTTCCTCTGGATGTTCCAGTTTGTCCCACAAAAATGAAAAAAAAAAAAAGTGTGTGTTCTGTGTGTGGGATGTTGTTCTGAGTGTGTGGGTTTCCACGTACGTACGTACGTACGTACGGTAGTTCCTCTTTTTAAAAATGGTGATAAATGTGTGTTTAACAATTATAGACCTATATCCTTGTTACCACAGTTTTCAAAAATTCTTGAAAAACTATTTGTAAACAGACTAGACCAATTTATAGATAAACAAAATATTCTAAGCAACAGTCAGTATGGGTTTAGAGCAAAAAACTACATCAATGGCTCAAGCATTCGATACTATTGATCACACCATTCTCCTTGAAAAACTGAACAAATATGGTATTAGAGGACCAGCATTACAGTGGGTATCTAGCTACTTGAAAGATAGGAAACAATTTGTACAAATAAATGATGTAAGATCTGACCTCTGTAATATCACATGTGGAGTTCCCCAAGGCTCTGTACTTGGACCAAAGCTATTTATTTTATATGTGAATGACTTGGTAAATGTGTCAGGACTCCTTAAATGTGTACTTTTTGCTGATGATACCACATTTTTCTGTTTAGGTGAAGATATAGAACAAATGTTGGAATTGATAAAGACAGAATTTGTCAAGATACAAACTTGGTTTAAAATAAATAAATCATCATTAAATCTAGAAAAAACTAATTACATGTACATGGTATTCAGTAATAAAAAGAAAACTGTTGATGTTCCACTCAAAATTGAGGGTGTTGAGATTTGTAGAGTGAGTGAGGTGAAGTTTTTGAGTGTTATCATTGATGACAAACTGACATGGAAACAACACATAAATTCTGTAAGAATAAAAATTGCTAAATCGATTGCAGTACTGTACAAAGTCAGAGACCTATTGAATGATAAAGCTCTGTATTTGTTGTATAATCCCTTTTACACCTAAGTCTCAAATTTCCGCCTGGCATTTTTTACTTGTTTTTCACTAGAAAATAGGAAGAAAATGTCCTATGGCCCAGTGCTTCAGCACATTTTTCCAGAATATGTAGAACTTTCGATATCTGGCATTGTTTTACATTATACTTGATACTAAACCACTATTAAAACTGTTTAATATCACTAAAAAACAAAAAACGAAAATATATTTTAGTGATTTTATGCAAATAAAAATCTGCATTTGAACATGAAGTACAGATTTTGCATCACAAATTAAAGGTGGAGTCTGCAGTTTCTGTAGAACATCAGCACTTAGAAAAAATTTCAACAAGCAAAGCATTCTGATCCCTCCCCCTCAGAGCCATATATGGCACTGCCCCCTTGTGGTCTGTTAAAATTCAAATTCAAGCTCTGTTTTTATTGGCTGATTCGAATTCAAGCTCGGTTTTTATTGGCTGGTTACAAACTTTGTTTTTATTGGCTGGAAAATGGCGGGTCACTTTTTCTTTTTAGAAATGCTTATTTACCACCTGGAGAAGCAAGGGGACAATATTTTTTTTTAGTTTTTTTCAGAGATTACCTCTCTAACATCAATCTAGTGACAGAGTGAAGAAATATGTTAAAAATATATTGTTAGAAAAGTTACATATAGCAGCTTTAACAATTTCAACACTATAGAACACATTTACAATGTTTTTTTTATTCCCACATATTTTTACAAACAAGAAACAGACTAACAATTCTAACTATTTACAGGTGATTTTTCCCCTCCCCCATTTCTTATTATTGTCCTGAGCCTTTGTTTGTATTCCCTGAAGCAGTTTCTCTCCAGCTGAGGCACAAGCCCACATCACAGGCCTCACACCTCCACGTGCTTTTCTTATTCAGTGCTTGCAGCGCCGCCTTCCCATGCTTGCTCTCTGAGACACATTGCCTGATCGTTGCTGCATGGGGCTGGAGATGGTCTACAGGTTCCTTTTTGTGGCTCATTTCGAAGAGGAACACCTAGGAGGTGTGCTGCCAGCTCTTCCTGGAATCTCTGGTCATCATCTTACTTCTCATAGTGACACACTGTATCAGGAATGAGTTGGTCACAGCAATGTGGTGTGTGGTGCTGTTGTATTGAGACTTTCATATATACAGTAGTGCACTTCTACACAGACAAAGTACAAACTGATGATTATAATATCTTATAGACTTGATAAACTATTCTAAAAAGAAGATAAAATATAAAATAAAACTATAAATACATCCTATTATGTGTACCCAGTAAAAACTATTATCCCCAAGTAACAAGCGAGCCTCATTCAAAAAGTTATTAGATCAAATGTTTTTTCAGCTTTTTCTTCAGAAGAACAAAAAGAAACTTCTCCAAATCATCTAGGAATCTCCTTACAGGTAGTCCCCGATTTACGAGCGCTCTGATCTGCGAGGTTCCAGACTTACGAGCTGCACATTTTTGGAAAAAACGAAAAAAATACTGAGTTTTCATGTGTTTTTTCACTTCAGTTAGCTAGTTAAGCATATAAACACACGTTTCCGATCATTTTTATGCACTCAAAAGTAGTTTTTAGATGAAAATAGAGTGTTTTTAGGTGCGCTAGCGAAAACCGTTCCAATTTACGAGCGGATTTCCGGATTTACGAGCGAAATGGCGGCCGTTCCAAATTACGAGATTTCCGGTTTACGAGCGCCTCGTTGTAACGGATCTCGCTCGTAAATCGGGGACTACCTGTATTGTCTTTTTATTCCTTGAAAAACATTAGTTTGACATAGTTTCTGCTGAATCTCTGCTCTGCTGCTCATGTTTGCCTGCTCACGCTGCATTCCGTTCTGCTGAAGACAAAAGCCTCGCTTTCCCCAGCGCTTGCAGCCGGGAGAGAGTGACTACCGTAATACCAGCAAAAACAGCCTAAAAGCGCACTCTTTTTTCTTTCAAACACCGTTTAAATTTTTCTGATAGCACAAACGGTTGCAGAGTTACGGCAATGTAAAAATAGCTTGTGAAAACGTATCGCCGACGATACCTTCGGTTTAAAAGGGATTTATATAACACAATCATTGTTCCACACTTAATCTATTGTATTGATGTTTGGGGGAATGCGTGTAAAACAATCACAAAGCCTATTTTTGTATTACAGAAAAGAGCTGTAAGAATTATCACTAGAAAACATTACCGTCATCCATCAAGTACATTATTTTATAAACTGAAGTTATTGAAGTTCCATGATTTGGTAGACTATAATATTTTGTCAGTTATGTATAGGGCTCAAAATAAGGCATTACCTTTAAATATCCAAATGCATTTTGTTAAAAGACAAAGTTGTTATAATTTTAAGGGGACAGAGATGTTTGTAAAACCACAATTCAGAACTAGTTTGAAGGGACGTTCTACCTCAATCGAGGGAATTAGATTATGGAATGGCTTGGAGAATGTAGTTAAAAATGCCAAGTCAATGTATTCTGCTCTCCTTGTGTGTGTCCAATACAATTTAGCAGTAAGCCTAACTCCAGTCGAATTAATACGTGAGTCAGGATGTAGCTTCCTCAGCTCCACTTTATTTTGATGAACCACGTACACCATTTAACATGGAGTAAAACTGTAAACAAAAATAAAATAGCTACCGTTAGCTTATCATCTTTAACAATGGCTAAATATATGTACAATTTGTTTTTTGTCTGTACTCCGGTACTCCGGTAAACGAACCCATAAGGATCGTATCAAAACTTGCATTTACTGTAAACATTTCCCACAAATAAGACTTTAATAAAATTCTATTCTTCAGTATTAATCAAAACTTACAGACGGTGGTGTCGATGACTTAAACATAAAGCAGATGGCAGTGGATGAACTTCCTCAAATTTTGCTGACTGAGAAATAAACAAAATGGCTAACTACCTGTTACATGTCCAAACTCACCTTCAAAATAAAAGCATTTACCGAATAGACAACCAAATTAACGCTTAACACTTAGAACAAATTAAAGGGCAGAACACAATGTTTACATTTAAGAAAATGATCAAAACGAATGTGTTAAAAATATATATATGAAATAGCGTAATGTGTATTGTATAGTTAGAAAATTAGAAAGAGTTAGTCATTTTGTACTGTTGGTTGAAGATTATTATTGTTTAATCTGATTGTTGGAAAAAAGGGGCAGATACAGTATATACAGTACATATATATATACATATGGTAAATGGAGCTTATTTATATAGCACTTTCTAGCCCCCAGTGAGGAGCCCCAAGGCGCTTTACAATACCAGCCATCCAGCCATTCATACACACATTCATACACCGGTAGTGGTAGCCTGCCTTGCAAGGCGCCATCCAGACCTACCGGGAGCAACTCGGGGTTAAGTGTCTTGCCCAGGGACACAACGAGGTATGCAGTGACGGGGATCGAACCTGGGACCTTCCGGTCCTGAGCCGGATTTTTATTATCCATCGTTTTTATCCCTCTAAGTCTTTCCTTCAACAATACAAAAAGGACATTGACATGAACTGCTCGCTGCCAACTCCGTGAAGATCTGTCATTTATTCTGGCCATGTCCTTTCTGTACTTTCTGGCAAGATATTTGCACTTTTATTTCCAAAAATATTCTTGATGACTTTTCCCTTACTTATGTAAATGTGTTGTTTGGATTGTTTTCTTATCCCATGAATAAAACAAACCATTATTATATTATCAACCTAATTTTATTAGTTGCAAAATACCATGTACAGGTAGTCCCCGATTTACGAGCGCTCTGATCTACGAGGTTCCGGACTTACGAGCTGGCGAATTATTGGAAAAAACGCAAAAAATACTGAGTTTTCCTGTGTTTTTTCACCACAGTTCGTTAGCTAAACATGTGGACACACGTTTCCGATCATTTTTATGCACTCATAAGCAGTTTTTCGATGAAAAACGAGTGTTCGTAGTCGCGCTAGCAAAACCGTTCCAATTTACGAGCGAAATTCCGGACTTACGAGAAGCGTGGCGGCCGTTCCAATTTACGAGATTTCCGGTTTACGAGCGCCTCGTTGTAACGGATCTCGCTCGTAAATCGGGGACTACCTGTACAGTACATGAATCTAAATTCTCATATCAGAAACCTTGTTTCTTGGTCTTTAGAGAGGAATTCAAACAATATATTAGAACACTTCAGTACTCAAACAATAGTAAACCCATAAAAACAACTGATTTGTGGACCCACTTCAACATTTTTGTGACTTAACTTTTTTTCTTTTTACATTTGCATACATGTACATGTATAAATACACTTCGCTTTATTTGTGTTTGCTTTATAACCCCCTAGCATTATTCTCTTGTTCATTTTGTTCTATAATATTGATATTGTTTCTACTGTTTCTACTTTTATTATCAATTTAAAATAAAATAAAAACGGGGCTCTGCTGCTAGCTTTAGCCATAGGCGTTAGCAACCGGAAGCTGGCGCAACACTGGCTTCTGATTGGTTGAGAGCACCTGCCAATCTCCGTTGCTATCCAACAAACGCGAAGGCGGGTGTCGGAAAATGACCATATATGGTAGTGTGCTTTCGAGCAGCGTTTGGACCCAGTCATTCCTGTGTGTCGCGTGGCTGTGCGTGTGCTCGCTGAGCGGGACCGGGGGTAGTCAAAGCAGGAGGGTTTTAAGAATGAATTTACTGTCACACAGCTACACTTTAATACATGCAAACTAAAAGTGCAAAATGTTTACATTTAAATTTAATTTAGAATTTTTACTTCTGACTTCAAAAAAGCTTCAAAATTCTAATTGCTGACGTCATCATGACGTCATCAATTAGAATTTTGAAGTCAGGTCAAACTCTTTTATCTTCTGACATCATAATTATTCTAATTGATGACATCATCAAACTCTTTTATCTTCTGACATCATAGCATCATCATGCTAATTGATGATATCATCATAACAATGATGAAAGGACTCCTTCTTGGAAAGTTTATAAATAGACCCTGTATCAGGCTCTTCAAACACATTGCAGACGAATCTCCTTTCAACCAGTTGTATACGCGATCGTGCACACAGGTATTCAAAATGCATAAAGTTGCTCGTAGAGCATGCGCGATGGTGCGCACACAGGTACAGGTATTCAGAATGCATACAGTTGCTCGTAAAGTGCTTGAGGGCAACATGCTTGCAGCAAAGGAGGCTTTACAACTGAAAGAGAAAGAAATTCAAAAAGTTAAATATAATACGACAGTAAGAATCGAAGAATTTAAACGTGCAGAGGAGAGGCTGAAAACTGAAAAAAGCATGCATATGAAAGTCATCAATGAACAGAAAAAGTTTATTGAAGACCTAAAAGAACAAAGATCTGCGGACCAAAAAACAATTGAAAATCTCAGGAAGGTCTCTGAGCTAAACAGCTTTTTAGAGGAACTAGTAAAGGTGCTTCGCCTGGAAGTTAAAAATCAAGAAGAGGACAAAGAAAAGGCCATCAGAGAAGTGGTCCTCGAGGAGGAAAAAATACATAATGCAGTGGAAAAAGAGTATCATTTCCAGAAAGAAAGACAATCAAAATGGAAAGCAGAAAATGAATTAGAAGATTGTCAGAGGAACATCCAGGAAAATGAGTCATATGCAAAACGCATACAGTTGGAGAATGACGCACTTTTAAATGAGACCCAAGCGCGGAAAACTGAAATCGAACAATTGAAAAACCGCGTTGCCGAGTTGACAGACAAAAACTGTGACTGGAAACGCAAATATGACGAAGCGTACGAAAAGCTGGAACGGATGAATTGTGACAACAAGAAGCTGCAATACGAAAAAGAAGTTTGCGAATCGGTTTGTACCTGTTTAACCGTAAGCATAAACAGGTACAAAACTGAGATCGAAAATATGAAGGCTGAGGTAGACATCAAATCAAAGGCCTTCGAAAACATGACTGCCAAAAAAATAGAACTCGAAGAAAAATGCAGAGAACTGGCAAACACGATTCAGTCTCTAGAGCGTTCTCATGAAGAACTTAAAAAGGCTAACCCTGAACTGGAAACCAACGAGTGTGTATACGAATTTGAAGATCTGTGGGAGCTGAACTTTTGTAGACGCAACTTTAAAAAAATTGAGGATTCAGCAACATTGTCTGTTCGTTCTCCCACAAATGTAAGCAGTAGTGTATGCCAGACAGATCAAAATGACGTTCAGATCTGTCCTACGCCGTCTTCCAGGGATGGGATAGAGCATAAACTTCCTTCAAATGATAGTACAACAAATAAAATACCTCTTCCCCCACTCAGAAAGGTACCTGCGAAATACACAGGTGTGGATAAAATATCCGATATACCAGATCAACAACAATTTGTCAGGGACCAATGCAACAAATCTTCAAGAGGCAGAGTTTTGAAGGTTGCCAAAAACCCTCCAGAAACTTCAAAGGCTGTGGTTAAACCAAGTGAACCAAGGCGCGTGAAACAAGAAGAGTTTGTCAGGGACCAACGCGACACCTCTTCAAGAGAAGATCAGATCAGATCAAACCCTCGAGAAACTTCAACGGCTGCGTCTAAACATAGGCTGTCCATGTATAAGGCTTCAATATCAGAAACAACTGCAGTGTCAAACCCAAAACGACCCGAGTTTGACCTGCGTACTGAAATGAGGGCACAATCGAGAGTTACGTGGGTACAGAGAGAGAGAGAAAATCCAATTTTATGTAGGAGAAATCAGTCCCAGATGGATTCCCAGCAGGTAACACGTCCAGTTAATGACGTAAAAAGTGTACCGGTACTAGCTTCACCTCCAAAAGAAGACCACGTTCCTATAACAGTTTTACCGCCTATCACTGACCGCTGCCCTCGCAAAACGGCTTTACCAAAGTGTTCACCTTTGAACCCAGATACTGTCAGAGTATCTCTACCTGCAACCCCCCCTTCCCCACACCCAAACAACTAGGAACCTGGAAATATTCCCAGATGTGCGAAGCCATGGTCTGGGAATTTAAGCAGCAGAGTAAATCACCAAGAAGGGAATTCGCGCAAATGCTGTACGTTCCAGTGCTGTTGGGAATCATTTCGCTTGGCTTAGGATGCTTGTTCTGAGTGTGTGGGTTTCCTCTGGGTGCTCCAGTTTGTCCCACAAAAAAAAAAAAAGTGTGTGTGTGTCCGGGCCTGGGATGCTTGTTCTGAGTGTGTGGGTTTCCTCTGGGTGCTCCAGTTTGTCCCACAAAAACAAAAAAAAGTGTGTGCGTCTGGGATGTTGTTCTGAGTGTTTGAGTTTCCTCTGGGTGCTCCAGTTTGTCCCACAAAAAAAAGAAAAAAAAAGTGTGTGTGTTCTGTGTGTCTGGGATGTTGTTCTGAGTGTGTGGGTTTCCTCTGGATGTTCCAGTTTGTCCCACAAAAATGAAAAAAAAAAAAAAGTGTGTGTTCTGTGTGTGGGATGTTGTTCTGAGTGTGTGGGTTTCCACGTACGTACGTACGTACGGTAGTTCCTCTTTTTAAAAATGGTGATAAATGTGTGTTTAACAATTATAGACCTATATCCTTGTTACCACAGTTTTCAAAAATTCTTGAAAAACTATTTGTAAACAGACTAGACCAATTTATAGATAAACAAAATATTCTAAGCAACAGTCAGTATGGGTTTAGAGCAAAAAACTACATCAATGGCTCTCATGGAATTAATGGAACAAATAACTACTGCTGTCGATCAAAAACAATATTGTATCAGTATTTTTGTTGATTTAAAAAAAGCATTCGATACTATTGATCACACCATTCTCCTTGAAAAACTGAACAAATATGGTATTAGAGGACCAGCATTACAGTGGGTATCTAGCTACTTGAAAGATAGGAAACAATTTGTACAAATAAATGATGTAAGATCTGACCTCTGTAATATCACATGTGGAGTTCCCCAAGGCTCTGTACTTGGACCAAAGCTATTTATTTTATATGTGAATGACTTGGTAAATGTGTCAGGACTCCTTAAATGTGTACTTTTTGCTGATGATACCACATTTTTCTGTTTAGGTGAAGATATAGAACAAATGTTGGAATTGATAAAGACAGAATTTGTCAAGATACAAACTTGGTTTAAAATAAATAAATCATCATTAAATCTAGAAAAAACTAATTACATGTACATGGTATTCAGTAATAAAAAGAAAACTGTTGATGTTCCACTCAAAATTGAGGGTGTTGAGATTTGTAGAGTGAGTGAGGTGAAGTTTTTGAGTGTTATCATTGATGACAAACTGACATGGAAACAACACATAAATTCTGTAAGAATAAAAATTGCTAAATCGATTGCAGTACTGTACAAAGTCAGAGACCTATTGAATGATAAAGCTCTGTATTTGTTGTATAATCCCTTTTACACCTAAGTCTCAAATTTCCGCCTGGCATTTTTTACTTGTTTTTCACTAGAAAATAGGAAGAAAATGTCCTATGGCCCAGTGCTTCAGCACATTTTTCCAGAATATGTAGAACTTTCAATATCTGGCATTGTTTTACATTATACTTGATACTAAACCACTATTAAAACTGTTTAATATCACTAAAAAACAAAAAACGAAAATATATTTTAGTGATTTTATGCAAATAAAAATCTGCATTTGAACATGAAGTACAGATTTTGCATCACAAATTAACAATTTCAACACTATAGAACACATTTACAATGTTTTTTTTATTCCCACATATTTTTACAAACAAGAAACAGACTAACAATTCTAACTATTTACAGGTGATTTTTCCCCTCCCCCATTTCTTATTATTGTCCTGAGCCTTTGTTTGTATTCCCTGAAGCAGTTTCTCTCCAGCTGAGGCACAAGCCCACATCACAGGCCTCACACCTCCACGTGCTTTTCTTATTCAGTGCTTGCAGCGCCGCCTTCCCATGCTTGCTCTCTGAGACACATTGCCTGATCGTTGCTGCATGGGGCTGGAGATGGTCTACAGGTTCCTTTTTGTGGCTCATTTCGAAGAGGAACACCTAGGAGGTGTGCTGCCAGCTCTTCCTGGAATCTCTGGTCATCATCTTACTTCTCATAGTGACACACTGTATCAGGAATGAGTTGGTCACAGCAATGTGGTGTGTGGTGCTGTTGTATTGAGACTTTCATATATACAGTAGTGCACTTCTACACAGACAAAGTACAAACTGATGATTATAATATCTTATAGACTTGATAAACTATTCTAAAAAGAAGATAAAATATAAAATAAAACTATAAATACATCCTATTATGTGTACCCAGTAAAAACTATTATCCCCAAGTAACAAGCGAGCCTCATTCAAAAAGTTATTAGATCAAATGTTTTTTCAGCTTTTTCTTCAGAAGAACAAAAAGAAACTTCTCCAAATCATCTAGGAATCTCCTTATTGTCTTTTTATTCCTTGAAAAACATTAGTTTGACATAGTTTCTGCTGAATCTCTGCTCTGCTGCTCATGTTTGCCTGCTCACGCTGCATTCCGTTCTGCTGAAGACAAAAGCCTCGCTTTCCCCAGCGCTTGCAGCCGGGAGAGAGTGACTACCGTAATACCAGCAAAAACAGCCTAAAAGCGCACTCTTTTTTCTTTCAAACACCGTTTAAATTTTTCTGATAGCACAAACGGTTGCAGAGTTACGGCAATGTAAAAATAGCTTGTGAAAACGTATCGCCGACGATACCTTCGGTTTAAAAGGGATTTATATAACACAATCATTGTTCCACACTTAATCTATTGTATTGATGTTTGGGGGAATGCGTGTAAAACAATCACAAAGCCTATTTTTGTATTACAGAAAAGAGCTGTAAGAATTATCACTAGAAAACATTACCGTCATCCATCAAGTACATTATTTTATAAACTGAAGTTATTGAAGTTCCATGATTTGGTAGACTATAATATTTTGTCAGTTATGTATAGGGCTCAAAATAAGGCATTACCTTTAAATATCCAAATGCATTTTGTTAAAAGACAAAGTTGTTATAATTTTAAGGGGACAGAGATGTTTGTAAAACCACAATTCAGAACTAGTTTGAAGGGACGTTCTACCTCAATCCAGGGAATTAGATTATGGAATGGCTTGGAGAATGTAGTTAAAAATGCCAAGTCAATGTATTCTGCTCTCCTTGTGTGTGTCCAATACAATTTAGCAGTAAGCCTAATGGTGTGTTCACACAGAGCAGCGTTTTCAGCCTCCAAAACGCTCCTCACGCACGGAAGTGGACGCACTGCCCCCTGGTGTCCAAACTGTAGTGTTGCGGCGGCTTCGTGGCAGCGGCGTCGTGGGGGCGGGGTGTGGGAGGAGCGTCGTGATTCTCTTTCCGGTCTGATGTGTTGTTGTTGTCGTCGTCTGTTCTCAAAATGGCGGATGATGTGGAGGCAGCTTTAGTATGTTTGCTAGTGGCACGCCGAAGACGTGCAAGGCGCCGTGTCTGGGTTCACGAAACTATTCAGAGGCGTTCTGAATTCGGGGAGTTTCACCATTTAATCCAGGAGCTGCGCATGGACGAGCAGCGCTTTCAGCGGTACTTCCGTCTGACCCGTGCCCAGTTTGACGACCTGCTGTCTCGTGTTGGTGCCCGCATCACCTACCAGGACACCAACTACAGGCGCGCGATCCCAGCTGAAGAACGCTTGGCCATCTGTCTCCGGTTGGTTGTTTGCAACAACAGATAAATATAGCGCGAATATCTGTCTCTCTTTCTGTCATATAATATATATATATATTATATATATATAAATACATATTCTTCTTTTCTATTTTGGGACAACAGATAAAAAGTGCCAATGTCTGTCTGTGTGTCTGTCTGTGTGTCTGTGTCACATATATATATATATACACCGGTATAGAAATACATATTATTCTTTATACAGAAGAGTGTGTACATAAGTACATACATACAGTATTGTGTCTATCTGAGTGATGTTGGCCACACATCCTAGTGTGTATACATATAGAGGTGTGTGTGTGTGTGTGTGTGTAGGTTCTATTATGTGCATTACAGATGTTGTACGTTTAATGTCATGTCTGTAATAATTGTAATTACTCTTTCTCTATGCAGGTTTTTTGCTACTGGGGGCTCCTACAGGACCATAGCAAACAGCTTTCGTGTTGGAATACAGGTTCCGTATCATTGATGTTGGGGGGTATGGAAGAACCAGTGACGGCGGGGTCCTGGCCCACTCCATCTTTGGTCAGGCTCTGCGTGGAGAAGTGTGTGAAAGCCACTTGTGTTCTCCACAATTTCATCCGGGGTGACGACATACCAGCACACCGTGGAACGGAAGAACCCCTTCCTGGTGTCCAGAGAGTGGGAGCAAACTGTGCGGCAAGAGATGCAATTGTGGCCAGAGAGGCATTCATGAGATACTTCTCAGAAGAAGGAGCAGTGGCATGGCAGCAAACAGAGTAGTCATCACCCCCACTGACTTGCAACGGCTCTGTTACGTTCCACCAAATCACCTGCAGAGCCAAGTCATTCTGAACAGTTTCTTGTTATACTGTACTTATTACTTTTGTTTAATTTAGTTCTTTATATGACCAAGTACACGACGTTCATTGTGAACACTGTCGTATCCACATTTTCATTAGTTGAATGTGTATAATTGCATTAAAACTTACAGATGAAAATTGTGTGATAAATTTCTGTTCTGTCTTTCGGTTAGTTTTACTTAAGTATTCATACATAAACGACTATTAACAGAAACGCAACTGTTTCCGGTTTATGGTGATACCTTATATAACTTACATTTCATTATATAATCTCTAATAATTACTTTTTATTAAGTAAGTAAGAAAATGATTATCTGAAGTCGTACTGAACTAGTACTGTATTTGTTATTTGGGGAAACTTTTGTGCCAACATTTAATATTAACATAAAGGACCAAAAAATGAATAGCAGACTAAAACCAAAATTTTACAGAAATAGTATATTTCTGCCCTGTTCCACTGTATTCATATGAAATCATACAAATGCCAGAAAGTGCTAGTAACAAACCTGCAATATTAAAGCTATCTACATGAAATGTAAAGTTTCTTATGTAGATTTACACCAGCCAGCAAGTTTCTCCTACGCATGTAAAGACTTGCACACCAATTCTATGTACAAAACACATTTATTTAAAAGTAGAAAACACATTTATTTAAAAGTAGAAAACACATTTATTTAAAAGTAGAAAACACATTGCTATCTAAAAAAAAACAAATTATATATCCATATATATATACAAAGTGTATATGTGTGTATATATATGTGTGTATATATATATATGTGTGTATATATATATATATATACAAAGTGTATATATATATAATATATATATATATATATATATGTATATACAAAGTGTATATGTATATATATATATTATATTAGCCTTCCTGGGATGTCACTGGACCCACTCTGTCGCCAGTGGACTCCTCATAAACCATGGTGTAGATTTTATATTGAAGTCTCTCACGCTGTAATGCAGGCATACGTTTCAGGGGAGCTACCAACGACATCACAAAACGCTCTACTTCGCAGGCGGGAGGTGGTGGTGGGGGCAGTGTGGCAGCCATATCTTTTCTTGTATTCAAGAATTGAAGGACCTCACGTTCAAAATCCTTCCGCTGCATGGGTCCCTGCTCCCTACGGGGTCTCTTCTGCGCTGATCCTGTAAAGAACACAGTACATGTGTTGAATGTTAGATGAGCTTTCAATTAATTGTTCTTATGAGTTTACATATGTTCTGTGTGTGTGGGTGTGTTTTGAAGTGGGGGAGATTTTGCCACCACTGGATCAGTTGTGTGTGTATTTGTGTCTGTGGTTTTTTGACACTAAATCTACACAAAAAGCACGATGAGAGTCACACCTGGGGCAGACGAAGGTGCTGGCATCACAGACGTGGTGGATGATGTGACAGGAGAAGTAGTTCTCACTGGAGCAGGAGTTGTCACTGGAGATACGGTTTGAGACAGCTCCAACACACCTGCGTCAATAGTTTCTGTGAATCAAATAACAAATAAACAATTTATTTATTAGTCCCGGAGACTCTTCCACCTCTTCTTGCATGTTTCCACTAAACAAAGGCATTGAAAAACGTTAAATGTGTTGGCTATACTTTGTGATAGCTGAAATCATTCTTATTTTTATCCAATTTGTGATGTAGTTTGAAGGTTATGATTGTTTGAACAAACTGTGAAATAAGGGGCAGATATAATAGGATTTCATCTTCTTTGTGCTCCATTTATTTTATCCGACTTGTATTCTTGTATCTGATGAAACTGTCTTGTATTGTTCTTTTATAATGAATGAACAAACATCAAATCAAAACGGCTAGCAGAGCTTAAACTGGCTAAACGTGAAACGTTCACCATTAAAAACTTACCCGGTAAACCGACTTCATCACTGACACTCCGCCAGGCAACGAGCTTTTTATTTCTGTCTCTGTAGAGGACATTTGACTGGTCGTAAAGGACTGGATGGGTACACACAGCAACGATGAGTTTCTCCTCCATTGTACACAACTTCGCGCTTTCTATCTGTCCAACAAACAATGCGTCACACAGTTGCGCATGCGCACAACCGTCCCCTCGTTCCGCGTCACATAGCTCCACCCCGACTCTCCCTGATTGGTTGACACACCAACCAATCAGGTAGATTTGAGCGGCGTTTGAACGTTTGAACCGCGAAAACTTCAGCTCAGCTGAAGCGGAACTTGGAAGCCGACGCCGGTTCACGTACACGGAAAAACGCTCCTCAGAACGCGCAACACGCACGCGACCTGACGCCAGACGCCAGGAGGTGCCTAGGTGCGTCCACCATTGACTTTACATGGAAGCTGGAAGCTTGGAGGTCAAAACGCTGCTCTGTGTGAACACACCATAACTCCAGTCGAATTAATACGTGAGTCAGGATGTAGCTTCCTCAGCTCCATTTTATTTTGATGAACCACGTACACCATTTAACATGGAGTAAAACTGTAAACAAAAATAAAATAGCTACCGTTAGCTTATCATCTTTAACAATGGCTAAATATATGTACAATTTGTTTTTTGTCTGTACTCCGGTACTCCGGTAAACGAACCCATAAGGATCGTATCAAAACTTGCATTTACTGTAAACATTTCCCACAAATAAGACTTTAATAAAATTCTATTCTTCAGTATTAATCAAAACTTACAGACGGTGGTGTCGATGACTTAAACATAAAGCAGATGGCAGTGGATGAACTTCCTCAAATTTTGCTGACTGAGAAATAAACAAAATGGCTAACTACCTGTTACATGTCCAAACTCACCTTCAAAATAAAAGCATTTACCGAATAGACAACCAAATTAACGCTTAACACTTAGAACAAATTAAAGGGCAGAACACAATGTTTACATTTAAGAAAATGATCAAAACGAATGTGTTAAAAATATATATATGAAATAGCGTAATGTGTATTGTATAGTTAGAAAATTAGAAAGAGTTAGTCATTTTGTACTGTTGGTTGAAGATTATTATTGTTTAATCTGATTGTTGGAAAAAAGGGGCAGATACAGTATATATATATATATATATATATATATATATATATATATACAGTACATATATATATACATATGGTAAATGGAGCTTATTTATATAGCACTTTCTAGCCCCCAGTGAGGAGCCCCAAGGCGCTTTACAATACCAGCCATCCAGCCATTCATACACACATTCATACACCGGTAGTGGTAGCCTGCCTTGCAAGGCGCCATCCAGACCTACCGGGAGCAACTCGGGGTTAAGTGTCTTGCCCAGGGACACAACGAGGTATGCAGTGACGGGGATCGAACCTGGGACCTTCCGGTCCTGAGCCGGATTTTTATTATCCATCGTTTTTATCCCTCTAAGTCTTTCCTTCAACAATACAAAAAGGACATTGACATGAACTGCTCGCTGCCAACTCCGTGAAGATCTGTCATTTATTCTGGCCATGTCCTTTCTGTACTTTCTGGCAAGATATTTGCACTTTTATTTCCAAAAATATTCTTGATGACTTTTCCCTTACTTATGTAAATGTGTTGTTTGGATTGTTTTCTTATCCCATGAATAAAACAAACTAGGGATGTGCCGATCAGGTTTTTTGAAACCGATACCGATACCGATCACCTATGTGTGACGATCACCGATACCGATCAAAAAACCGATTGCCTATATGTGAGCCGATCACATAAACCGATCACCGATCACCGATCAAATGGCTTACCTGTAATTTATGAGTGCTGCTTCTGGCTACAAGATCTGAAAACTTTTCAGATCTTGTAGCCAGAAGCAGCACTCATGTTATTTTCAGAACCATAAAATCACCATAATTCAGACAAAAACATATTTTAAAAATATGTTTTTGTCTGAAAAACTTTAAAAATATTATTTTTACTAATTTATTTCAGAGAACAAAGTAAATAAAAGTAATTATCAACTGCATTATCAAAGAAAAATGTTTACATTACTAACTTTCAATAAATAAAAAAAAAGGTATTTTATTGTTTAAAAAAAAAACACATCTATTACTTCATATAAAAAACTAAAATACCCCATTTGCTACTTAAAGCTGCACTGTTGGCTGTTTTTACAAATGGCTTTATAAATACGTAAAGTATCATTATTATTATTTTTTTTAAATAATTTCGTGCTTTTTTGAACAACTTCCTGCGGGAACCAGGTGGCGGTAATGCGCTTAATATGAGTTCGCCAACCGCCATTAAACTCTATAGAAGAAGAAGAAGAACCAGGAAATACCGCCTCCACACTCGGCAGTCGGCGTTTGGAGGACTGTTTCTCCCATAAGAGGATGCCTCATACGGATAAATTAACTGGAAACACTCCCTGAACTCTGTGAATGTCTCAGGACTGGAGCAGCAGCTGCGATCACACCGCCGAGCGCTCACACAGCACCGCGCGAGACCAGCAGCTCATGGTATGAGCTAAGGCTAACATGCTAAACCGGACCTGCAGCAGACAGCCGGCTTTGTGCGATCAGAGGTTCCTGGAGCTCGCCTCGATGTCGGACTGGAAGCAGAAGATATCGGGGGACACCCAGCTAACTTGGAATAACAAAGCCGACAGCCTTTTTGAAGCCGCAGCTAAACTGGACTGCCCGTAACTGCGCAGCGGAGCGGACTCGGTGGGCTACTCGGTGGAGCTACATGCTAACAGGTGTTGCTTATGGGGGCGCTGGCAGACGGCTTTTGGTAAGTTATTAAAACGTATTAAAACATTTTAATGACGAATTAGGTTTGTTGTGTTGAAGGACTTCGTTGAAATTCTTCCACAAGGTACTTTTTCGTCGCACGTTTTGCAGTTAGCAAACTTCGCATCACAGGCTCTGTGATCGGTAATTGAAGGCAAAAGCCGATCACATCCGCTTTAATGATTATCGGTGCCGATTGATCGGTTTCCGATCGATCGGCACATCCCTATACCATCCCTGGTATTTTGCAACTAATAAAATTAGGTTGATAATATAATAATGGTTTGTTTCCATTATTATATTATCAACCTAATTTTATTAGTTGCAAAATACCATGTACAGGTAGTCCCCGATTTACGAGCGCTCTGATCTACGAGGTTCCGGACTTACGAGCTGGCGAATTATTGGAAAAAACGCAAAAAATACTGAGTTTTCCTGTGTTTTTTCACCACAGTTCGTTAGCTAAACATGTGGACACACGTTTCCGATCATTTTTATGCACTCATAAGCAGTTTTTCGATGAAAAACGAGTGTTCGTAGTCGCGCTAGCAAAACCGTTCCAATTTACGAGCGAAATTCCGGACTTACGAGAAGCGTGGCGGCCGTTCCAATTTACGAGATTTCCGGTTTACGAGCGCCTCGTTGTAACGGATCTCGCTCGTAAATCGGGGACTACCTGTACAGTACATGAATCTAAATTCTCATATCAGAAACCTTGTTTCTTGGTCTTTAGAGAGGAATTCAAACAATATATTAGAACACTTCAGTACTCAAACAATAGTAAACCCATAAAAACAACTGATTTGTGGACCCACTTCAACATTTTTGTGACTTAACTTTTTTTCTTTTTACATTTGCATACATGTACATGTATAAATACACTTCGCTTTATTTGTGTTTGCTTTATAACCCCCTGGCATTATTCTCTTGTTCATTTTGTTCTATAATATTGATATTGTTTCTACTGTTTCTACTTTTATTATCAATTTAAAATAAAATAAAAACGGGGCTCTGCTGCTAGCTTTAGCCATAGGCGTTAGCAACCGGAAGCTGGCGCAACACTGGCTTCTGAATCCCTCTAATTTAAACACGTCAGAACAACAAGAATTAACTGAACTACAAGCTAAATTGGATAATTTTTACATTAACAAAAGTAAAGGAGCTTTTGTTAGATCAAGGAGAAAATGGTTAGAGGAGGGTGAACAAAATACTCATTACTTTTTTAATTTAGAAAAACATAATGCTGTCAATAACTCTATTTCCAGACTAAAGATTAATGACTCTGTTACAGATAACCTTGATGACATAGCTAAATATTGTAGTTCGTTTTATGAAACTCTATACAAATCCAGTTTCAGCCAAGCTTCAGTCGATGCCCTGTTGATCAATTTAACTGTTAAACCTATCTCAAATATTGAAAAACAACGCTGTGAGGAGCCAATCTCTTTACAGGAAACTTTAGATGCCATCTCACATCTCAAAATTAACAAATCACCAGGGATTGACGGACTAAGTGCTGAATTTTATAAACATTTTTCATCTGACCTTGCCCCTTTCCTTTTAAATGTTTTCATTGAAAGTATAGAAAAAGGCACTCTTCCAACAACCCTCACTCAGGGTTTAACCACTCTTATACCAAAACCTAAAAAAGATCCGTTACTTCTTGATAACTGGCGTCCCATTTGTCTTCTTAATAATGATTACAAAATATTTGCTTCAGTTGTTGCTAAAAGATTAAAATCTGTTCTACACTCAATTATTGATGAAACCCAATCTGGTTTTATGAAAAATAGACATATCACAAATAATATAAGACTCGTTTTGGACATTTTAGATTAGGGATGTCCCGATCAGGTTTTTTTGGCCTCGAGTCCGAGTCCTTTAATTTGAGAATTGGCCGATTTCGAGTCCCGATCCGATACTTCTAAAATACATTTTTAAAATGAAGGGAAAAGAAACAGATCCAGATGTCCCTTAATTTTTATATTATTTACCTTAATATTTAACAGAATACTTCTGTGAGGTAGATTGAACAATCAAGTACCGTAATAAGATTTTAAAAAAATTCTTCACATTGAAGTTTAGTGTAACAGTATGAAATAAAAATGTCTAATTTAAAATAAGCAGCTCAACTGAAAATACTGAGCAGGCATGTAAACAAATAAGAAACTTAGGTTGTTGTGTTAAATGCAGCCTTTTCCTTACCTCCTCTGGAAATACGAACTGTACATAACTCACAGTTTGCAAACGCAATATCTTTGTCATCCACTTTAAAATATCTCCACACGACAGACATCACTGACTCCACTTCAAGCTGCAGCATTCCGCGTCTTTTTTACGACAGTCACTGCTTTACGGCAGGCGCTGTTGCAAAAATATTGTGCACGTTCTTTTTCGAGACAATT